>LPNX011200201.1:0-54317 GCA_001517045.1 Pseudotsuga menziesii
CACGTGATAAATTAACTTAGGACTCATAATGAGGATTAAATAAGGACAATTATGCATGATACATGTTTTAAATTTACATCTATTTTATATTTTTTACAATTTAAATATAAATAATTTGTTTTATTTGATTCACATTTTACAAATGACAACTTAAATTGAAGGGCACTCGCATGAAGTTGGTTCCACTTTTTAGTGCCACTTTAGAAATCCAAAACACACTCCTGAAATGTAAATATATAACACATATGTGTTATTGATGCTATGTTTGGAACCCGATCCCAAAGATGAGGCTAAGGTTAGTTAATCAGTATCGCATATGCATTTTTAAGGGGTTAAACATCGCAAGTGCGATTTGTAAAACCAAAAAATAAAATAAAACAAAGGCCGCGGGCCTCATTTTCTTATTTGCATAGTGAAAACGATATCGGGACAGAGAAAAACCGCAGCAACGAAAAATCACACCATCGTTTTGTGTTAAAGGCTTCGGAGGTTCCTTTGGAGGGTAGTTTGCAAGGGTCAATTCAAAACTTGGCTCCAATGGAAGGTAAGTACTCCTATCATCCACAATTGTTTTCAATATTTGTTTGTTTTTGTTAATTTCATAGTTTTTATATTTGTTAAAACGAATTTAATAAAAAAATTGAATTAAATCAAAGATTGATATATTAAAACAATTTGTAATTTGTTATTTTAATCTTGACAGATAACATAAATGTTGAAGATATTGTGCAAAATGAACCCAAACACACCCAAACACAAACCCAAACATGGAGGGGGAACAACACTGGAATTCACAGATTTTGGCTCGTTTGGGTGCACTGAGGTGCCTTAGCTCATCGTTTGGAGGGGGGGACCATTTGAGAAAATCATTAACCAAGGCATTGGACACCATAAAAAACACAATTGCCAATGCCCAAGGAGCTCTGTATAACATTAGCTCGTACAGAGAATCCATGAGGCAATACTATTCCAATGGTTTGAGATATAAATACATAAAAAAACTAAAGATAACCAAAGACCAACTGTTTTCATTATTCCGGGACCCTAGCACCAGATCGATTCCACCCACCAGTCAAGCACACATTTCCATAGATTGGTTGGTGCATGGAACCAAATGTGAAATTACATTGGATGGATCACTGGTATATGGTATTTGATGAAGACCCTCATGGGAATAGAGACATCTCTTTCTATTTCCTGAGGAAGTTGTATGCTGAATTCATCTTGGGGAAACATGTTAACTATTTTGATATTTTAGAGTTCCAAGGTGTGGGTCATGGGATGCCCCAAGATAGGGAAGGAGCTAGGACTGATCCTAATCAAGTGCCACTCCCTCCAAGCAGACTAAAACCCCCTCGGGTATATCCTCCTGCGGGTCCTGTGATTAATGATACACATGAGGCCTTATTTAACTTGGCAGATACGTTGCTTCATCATGGGATTGCTGAGGCTGGCCTATCCCACACTAAGGATCCACAAACTACATCTCTAGACCGTACTAGAGGTACATATCGCACGGGAGACATTGAGGGTTCAGAGCGTCGTGTTATTCCACACCCTTGCACAACGTGTGGAGGCATATGCTATGGTCCTACTTTAGAGTTCCAAGATGATGGATTACTCTGATATGTAAGTAAAACTCATTCTTTTCATATTATACTTTGTTTTATATCACAATTTTAAATTGTTTTGTAATTTATTTCTATTTAATTATCTAACAAATTAAGTGAACAAATATGCAGATGGTGTCCCATCACACCCCAGATTCGCATATTTTGACCATTGATGTTGATAACATTGATGTAGCATATGGTTTTGGTGCTTCACCATTTGAAATTTAATTTGTCATCATTATTTACATATTTATAATAGAGATTGCAACATTCAATACGTACTAATATGGATACAATATGTTTTATGTAGGGTGGGCAAGATGAGTTTATGGAATCCCAGCCAAGTCCCTCGCATGTAGAGGAAGATTCCCAGACACAGGTACTATTTTAATTATGCTTTTATTAATTCAACATTAATGCTTTTTAATTATTAGAAATTTTCTAATTGTATGTTTATGTTTTGTTACGTAGCATGATATCTATACAAACGGAATGAACTTTGTGATTGGGGACCCACGTCACCCTCCCCCATGTACATGTATGTTTCACTTTCTTTGAAAAAATAATTTTTCGTCCATCTTGTATATGTCTCGTTTTCTTTGTATTATCTGACATTGACATATGTTACTTTATGCAAGAATCTATTAAGGCAATGGTGCTTGAAGAGCACCAAATCCAGGTTTTGGGTGATCCACCTCTCTCCCCTCACCAGGTACATGTATGTTTCGCTTTCTTTGAAAACATAATTTTTCGTCCCTGTAGTATAAGTCTCATTTTATTTGTATTTGCTGACATTGAAATATGTTACTTTATGCAAGCATCTAGTGAGCCAGTGGTGCTTGAAGAGCACCAAATCCAAGTTTTTGGTGACCTACCTCTTCCCCCCCCACAGATACATGTATGTTTCATTTTCTTTGAAAACATCATTTTCCGTCCATGTAGTATATATGTCTCGTTTTCTTTTTATTATCTGACATTGACATATGTTACTTTATGCAGGCTTCTAGTGAGGCAGCGGTGCTTGAAGAGCACCAAATCGAAATTGAGGCTGACCCACCAGCAGGTACGTTTATGTCTCGCTTCTTTTAATTGTGATTTTAATGATTCAACGTGTACTTTTTAAATGATTTAAAATTGTATTATTGTATCTTTATCCTTTTGTATGTTGGAACGTGATTTTGGTTATGTTGTCCAGCAAGCGACCTTCTTCGCTAATGCATGTAGAATCCTTTTATCCCGTTGACAATTGTTCGACCCATTGGTTACACACCTCTTCACGTCCCTGAGGTATATTTATATATTGCTTATCTTGCTTATATTTCTTTTTGTACATGCAAATATCTTTTTTTGTGTTGTCCCCATTGATATGCTGACATTGACATATATATTATTTTATGCAACTTGATAGTGAGCGAGTGGTTATTGAAGATCACCCAATCGGGGTCATCGCTCACCCACCTCTCCCCCCCCAAGGTACATGTATGTCTTGCTTTCTTTGAAAAAGTCATTGTCCCTCCATGTAGTATAGTTTTATTTGGAAATGCAAGTATGTTTTTTCGTGCACCCATTTCTTTTTTGACATTCACATATATATATTTTTTATGCAGCTTGATAGTGAGAGAGTGGCTATTGAAAAGCACCCAATCAGGGTTTTCGCTCACCCACTTCCCCTCCCCCCAAGGTACATGTATGTCTCACTTTCTTTGAAAAAGTCATTGTCCCTCCATGTAGTATAGTTTTATTTGGAAATGCAAGTATGTTTTTTCGTGCACCCATTGAGTTTTTGACATTGACATATATAAATATATTTTTATGCAGCTTGATAGTGAGCAAGTGGGGCTTGAAGAGCACCCAATCGGGGTCCCTACTAGTGAGGCACCTCGACCCACCATCACTTACCCTCGTACAGTAAGTAAAAATGTTATATTAGTTTGGAATTTGAACAAATGTACATAGAATTTTTATAGGTTGGTAAAATAACTTACAAATTTTGGTTTGTCTGCAGTCTCTACTAATGCGACTTGTCCCTCTTGTTCAGCGTTGGGGATCACCACTTAGCAGCTGGAAAAGAAAGCTAGACTTCTCGGAAGACATTGACAGTGGCAATGAAAGGGGGGATAAATAGAATAAATGTATAGGGGGGATGAACATATATGTAACTTTTTGTTTGTATACACACATATGTACAGTTTGATCTAGAATTTTGTATTATGGCCATGTGGCATGCCAATTTTTGTAACAATATTTGTATACATAAATAATATAAAGCAAGGTTCAAATTTATACATATATGGTTGACTTGATTTTGGAACATGATATGTGTGGCTCACCTATGTGATATTATGATATGTGTGGTTCACCTATGTGATATTATGATATTATAGACCTTATCATGACATATCATACTGACTATTTGAAGATTTCCAATACTTCAAGGAAGAATTTATGACTCATCCAACTAAGATCAAGTAACCATTAAGTAACTCATGGGAGATAATCACTAGACACCATAACCATAACCATACCATAAAACTACATAAATTCAACTATCATCAACTTTTTAACATTATGGCCATCCTCAACTTTTTAACATCATTACCATACAATACACTACTTAAATTCCATACACTAACATCATAACGTCATAGCCATACCACTAACGTCATAACATAATAATATACCATACCATACCCTACAATACTACCATAACATGCCATACTAATATACCATATCATACCCTATGATACTAACATCATACCATACTAACATACCGTACCATACTAATATACCATACCATACCCTACAATACTAACATCATATCCTACAATACCATATGATACTAACATCATACCATACTAACATACCATAGCATACTAATATACCATACCATACCCTACAATACTAATATACCATACCATACCATACCATACCCTACAATACCCTATTACATGTACATGTGTTTCTAGTTCCATCTCATAACTTCTAAACCCTAGTTATAGCATGCAATTTGTAGTTCATGAAACCCTAGTTGGTTTTCAATTTGTACTTGTACATGTGTTTCTAGTTCCATTTCATAACTTGTAAAGAGAACACAAAACCCTAGTTACGTCTCATAAATTCTAAACCCTAGTTCTAGCATGCAATTTGTAGTTCATGAAACCCTAGTTGGTTTTCAATTTGTACATGTACATGTGTTTCTAGTTCCATCTCATAACTTCTCAACCCTTGTTATAGCATGCAATTTGTAGTTCATGAAACCCTAGTTGGTTTTCAATTTGTACATGTACATGTGTTTCTAGTTCCATCTCATAACTTGTAAAGAGGTCACAAAACCCTAGTTCCATATCATAACTTCTCAACCTTAGTTCTAACATACAATTTGTAGTTCATGAAACCCTAGTTGGTTTTCAATTTGTACATGTACATGTGTTTCTAATTCCATCTCATAACTTCTCAACCCTTGTTATAGCATGCAATTTGTAGTTCATAAAACCCTAGTTGGTTTTCAATTTGTACATGTACATGTGTTTCTAGTTCCATCTCATAACTTGTAAAGAGGTCGCAAAACCCTAGTTCCATCTCATATCTTCTAAACATTTTTTCTAGCATGCAATTTGTAGTTCATGAAACCCTAGTTGGTTTTCAATTTGTACATGTACATGTGTTTGTAGTTCCATCTCATAACTTATAAAGAGGTCACAAAACCCTACTTACATCTCATAACTTCTAAACCCTAGTTCTAGCATGCAATTGTAGTTCATGAAACCCTAGTTGGTTTTCAATTTGCACATGTACATGTGTTTCTAGTTCCATCTCATAACTTGTAAAGAGGTCACAAACCCTACGTCCATCTCATGACTTCTTAACCCTAGTTCTAGCATTCAATTGTAGTTCATGAAATCTAGTTGGTTTTCAATTTGTACATGTACATGTGTTTCTAGTTCCATCTAATAATTTGTAAAGAGGTCACAAAACCCTAGTTCCATCTCATAACTTCTCAACCCTAGTTCTAGCATGCAATTTGTAGTTCATGAAACCCTAGTTGGTTTTCAATTTGTACATGTACATGTGCTTTTAGTTCCATCTCATAACTTGTAAAGAGGTCACAAAACCCTAGTTCCATCTCATAACTTCTAAACCCTAGTTCTAACATGCAATTGTAGTTCATGAAACCCTAGTTGGTTTTCAATCTGTACATGTACATGTGTTTCTAGTTCCATCTCATAACTTGTAAAGAGGTCACAAAACCCTACTTCCATCTCATAACTTCTCAACCATAGCTCTAGCATTCAATTGCAGTTCATGAAACCCTAGTTGGTTTTCAATTTGTACATGTACATGTGTTTCTAGTTTCGTCTCATAACTTGTAAAGAGGTCACAAAACCCTAATTCCATCTCATAACTTCTCAACCCTAGTTCTAGCATGCAATTGCAGTTCATGAAACCCTAGTTGGTTTCCAATGTGTACATGTACATGTGTTTCTAGTTCCATCTCATAACTTGTAAAGAGGTCACAAAACCCTACTTCCATCTCATAACTTCTAAACCCTAGTTATAGCATGCAATTGTAGTTCATGAAACCCTAGTTGGTTTTCAATTTGTACATGTACATGTGTTTCTACTTCCATCTCATAACTTGTAAAGAGGTCACAAAACCCTATTTCCATCTCATAACTTCTCAACCCTAGTTCTAGCATGCAATTTGTAGTTCATGAAACCCTAGTTGGTTTTCAATTTGTACATGTACATGTGTTTATAGTTCCATCTAATAACTTGTAAAGAGGTCACATAACCCTAGTTCCATCTGATAACTTCTCAACCCTTGTTATAGCATGCAATTTGTAGTTCATGAAACCCTAGTTGGTTTTCAATTTGTACATGTACATGTGTTTCTAGTTCCATCTTATAACTTGTAAAGAGGTCACAAAACCCTACTTCCATCTCATAACTTCTAAACCCTAGTTATAGAATGCAATTTGTAGTTCATGAAACCCTAGTTGGTTTTCAATTTGTACATGTACATGTGTTTCTAGTTCCATCTCATAACTTGTAAAGAGGTCACAAAACCCTACTTCCATCTCATAACTTCTCAACCCTAGCTGGTTTTCAATTTCTACATGTACATGTGTTTCTACTTCCATATCATAACTTGTAAAGAGGTCACAAAACCCTATTTCCATCTCATAACTTCTAAACCCTAGTTCTAGCATGCAATTGTAGTTCATGAAACCCTAGTTGGTTTTCAGTTTGTACATGTACATATGTTTCTACTTCCATATCATAACTTGTAAAGAGGTCATAAAACCCTAGTTCTAGCATGTAATTGTAGTTCATGAAACCCAAGTTGGTTTTGAATTTGTACATGTACATGTATTTCTAGTTCCATCTCATAACTTGTAAAGAGGTCACAAAAACCTACTTCCATCTCATAACTTGTAAAGAGGTCATAAAACCCTAGTTTGTTGTTATATGTCTCAATTTGTGAACCCTAGTTTTATTATGCTGATTGTTGGTTTATAATTTAGTACAAGAATAATATAGCCTGTGAACCCTACCAACACAGGCACGGTCGAGGGTTTTGCAAAGTTGTCCCACCAATGATAGAGTTGCATTGAAGGAAACTGAGCAAAACCCTAGTTTATGAAATCAAAGCACAATGAAGTCACTGGGTCTTGAAAACACGAGGCAGAGGGCGACCTAGATGTAATCACATGCCATGAGACCAACGGAGTCGATGGTTCTTTGATCCGACCTCCGGTTTCCGAGCTATGTCCAGTTGAAAGTTGCATGAAAATGTCGTTCAGGGACACTTGGTGACTTTTGGTCCGGGAGCGAAAAAAAATGGAGCAACAAAATTGCATGTCATTGGCTTCTGCAAGTCTGTATAGGAAAGGTCGATATGGGAACCCTACCAACACAGCCACGATCGACGGTTTTCATGCGTTGACCCACCAATTCTAGAGTTGCAAGAGTTGACCAAATAATGTAATTAAATGTACATTAATATAAAAAACATCAAAAAAAGTAAATTTCAACAACTCGAGAGCATGTTATTTTCCAATTTTTATTTGTTGGTGTCTAAAGACATCGGGTTGTTCTTGGCACCTCCAATGTGCCATAGATGGTGTTTGTATCCTAGGCACACGAAAGGCTAAACATTAGTACTCTCATAAGAAAATAAAGAGAACCCAATGAAAATGTGCAAACATGATTTATAGATAACTCACCCGAGGTTGTACTATCATGTTTATAGCACATCCAGTATCCTATGAATAATATTATGTCTGTGAATGGTATCTATCAACCACATGTTTATTACATTGGGAATAAACTAAGGCTAAATAATTGAAATTGTGCTTCAGCATACACTTTAAAGGTTAAATAACGCACCTGACAATCTAGCCACACTTTACAATCCAGAAACACCTAACAATGCACTCACTTGAGTAGGCCATCTAGATCATCTCTGCTGCCGATGGTGTCTATCAATATTTCATGCTTTATACGAGGTAGCAAATATCGTACATGTGACCTATTTTTGTTCAAAAGTGTGCACATCTTGATGTTTATACCAACTACTAGGTTGGTGAAGTGGTATGCAATATCTCCTGGTATATAATCTTGATATACATACCCACCCTTCCTTTTCTGTTGTGTTTCTAGTGTCAAGTACTCTCCTTTTATAGCCATCGAGCCAGTTGGGAATTTAATATTTTCATCATCTGTAACAGGTTAGAGAATGGTTTTTTTTCCCTCTAATAAACGTTCTAACCAATATTCAGAACCCCATTCATTATTTTTTTGGGGCAACCACTGCATATATCTGACCTGTGAAAGGAAATAGGTTGAGTTAACAATACATAAATTAAATTTCTAATTTAGGTACTACTAATTTACTTTTTTGTACCTGCTTGTATGAGATTCGATATGCGATCATAGTCTGTAGAAATGTGTTTCTGATCATCTTCCAAATGGTCTATTTCATTAACCCCATTGAAATTGGTGCTAAGTGTCACTTGATCCCATGTATCAACTGTATCTGTATACTCACAATCATCCCATTCATCGATGCTACAGGAAATGCAAAATAAATCCTTCAATCTTGTCCAAATTTGTAGGGCCGAGTTGTTTGAGCTTCTAATTGAATGAAACCATCGAGTTCCATGTAATGTGTTCACCCGATGTGTTTGGGATCGGTCCACATTGGTCACCTCCCAGAATATTCTCTGCACTAGGTGTTTCCTTGTCGCTTGTTCTCCCATGACAGATGCACACCATTTCACTATAGATGCAGCGTCTCGAAGGCAAGCACCTGTAAAATTCATCTCTTCCCTTTGAAGGGCAGTTTTTATGCATGCACCAGCACCATCGTGCTCTCCTCTGCCATGACTAGTTTCAAAGTAGTTCCATATATGTGGCACCTTGTATTTTATGTGCAACAAACACAACCATTGAAATACATGTGCATTCTTGGACTGTCCAGCACAACCATCTAACCAAATGAAATGACGATAAAATGGTATATCCATAGCTAGCACATGATCATAAAATAATTTAAAGCAATGCTGCATGCAATGGATTTCATGGTTCCGGTCGTCACTTATGTAGAAGTGACTTTCTTTCAGTATCACATGTTTCCCTTCATTGCTATCGGGCCCATGTCGATACGTGATATGGACCATTATGCTCACTTGCTCTGAGTGATAGTATTGACTTTGTATTTCATTTTGTGGTTGTAGGGTGTAATTTTCCTCAAAGTCGACCACTGATAGTATTGTTCTGAGAGGGAAGGTGTCCCGGCCTATTCTGAATTTCTCATCTTGCCACCATTCCATATTGACATGTTGAATGTACTATTGGATATTTCCACGAAACTCTGAAATAAAATCACATACTTGCACCTGGTGTGAAAAAATAAACAGTGTTCAAAACAAACATAAAAATATGTACATGTAGTCACCAACTTAATGTACATGAAGTCACTTGTGAGGTCACCAATTTAATATTCCTTCTTTCTTTTCCAACATGTAGCTGATATGTCTCATACTGATAGTTCTGCTTCTCGACAATTTCATTCCCAAATGCTTGATCTTCACTCTCATGGATGCAATCAGACCATAATGATAGCCCTCCACAAATGTTGCAAGAACCCTCTACACATTATTTTAAGTAATGTGTCTTCCCATATTGCCTCGGACACATCATGCTATGGATGAAATCTCTGGATGACATTGGCGATACTGTACTTGAGAATTCCTGCACATGGTTATGATGCAAAAAACGATGTATATGTGCAAATGTATGATAATATAGATCAAAATTTATGTGGTGTCTACAACAACAAGTGTTCTAGATGGTATTGATTCTAATATACCAATGCTTGCATTTTTCAAAAGATCATTGCTCGAGCCTTAGCTCTGCATGGGAAACTTTAAACATCTCAAATAATTGAGTTTGTGTCATGTCAAGATAATGTTTAACATGAGGTTCATTGTTCATAGAACCCCTATAGTGTTTTAACACATCCTTTGTGTTAGAATAAGGCCTAGTGTTATCATGCCAAAACGTGTGCACTAGTTCCTTCACTGCTTCAACTAACTTCATGTCTTTGCAGGGAAACCTACCACTAAATTCCCAAAATGTTTCCATTTGTCCCTCTACATCAAGGTTGTCTCTTCTTACTAAATATTTTTTTAAGTGTCTTTGGATGTAAAGGCACAATTTGTGATGTTCATTTAAGTAAATGACGTTGTCTTTTGGATATACATACAATTGATTCAGCCAATACACGGCGAGCCACATTACAATCCTGTGAACGTGTTTTTTTACCAATCGATGTGAATGCAGCAGTAAGAGATTTAACAATGTGATTATTTGATTCGATATTCTAATGTTCTTATGCCTAAACTTCTTCTAATAGTTTCCATATTTCTAGATTTAAGTGAAGCTAAAAACAATTGGCATTTATCGGGTTCGTATTTGCTATCAAAATATTGTTTCATTATTTGAGAACAATGACGAAGGATAGTGCGTTTAGCCACCTTACCTTCCATGAAAGTCAATTCGCTCTTGTCTACTTGTATGTGTTTAGGAGTTCTCTCTCATTTTGATGCGATATTTCTTGTCGTTTGAAATGCTGGAGTGACGTTTACATCCACTACATGCTGACAACTTTTATTAGGAGATTGAACCACCTGGCATGGTTGTTGCTGAGTCATATTTGCATTGGGAGTAACATAATTATTGAACTCTTCACAATATTTTTCGTTTAATAATGGATCAATAATATCATCTCCCCTATAACCAACTTCCTTTAATGTTACATTATCTTCCTCAGCCTCTACGTCAGGTATCTATTGAGCGGGAATAGGAACTATTTTTTCATCCAATGAATGTCGATGATTTCTTGAATCTTTCCTCTTTTTTCTCTTTTTTATTTTCAGCTTCTTCTGGTGTAAGAACCTTCATCGCTGTCTTTCAACCTCTATTACGTACATTCCCCATTGAAATCCACCCAAACTTGTACAAAACCTATGGATTTGTGTAAGTAATGATTAAATTGCAGGTTGAACAGTTCTCTGTGCACAGGTTCAAAAAATTTTATGTCTTTTTCTATAGTAAACCTGGCCCACAACACACAACCCAACATTTTTTATAACAGATATCACATATGCGATATAACACATGTATGTTTTATCACATACGAGCTATATCGCATATGCGATTTAGTGCATATCAAAAATTATATATTCACGGGCTACCACTTATATATTAAATATCAAATATTAATATATTTAGTGCATATCAAATATTATATATTTACTAGTTACCCATTCACGGGATACCACTTATATATATGTATATTGTTTATTTCCAATTTTGAATCCTTTCCATAGAATCAATCTCTACAGTCCTAGTGCATAGCTGAAAAAACATAGGTGGTAGTCCACCCCAAATCTTAAATAAAAATGTCTATAGAGTTAAATTTGTTAAATGTCTATAACCTTATAATGGACCCCATACCTATCCTTGGACTATGGTAATGTCTATAGAACTATCTCTTGTCTGGAAATATTCATAATGGTTCCTATATCACCATGGTCAATGGCTCCTGAATAATCTTCAATGCATAAAATAGACTAATGGCACATATATCCCATATTAAGGCTAAATATCCCCTTTAAAGGGCATGTGTAGTGGTTTAATACTTGTTTATGTTACACTATTGTCCCATTACCATGGTTAAGACCCTGAGACCCATCCTTAGTGCATAAAACCTCATAATCATACCCATATCCCACTAAAGTCCAAATATTCCATCTATAAGGCACGTGTGTTGATTTAGGGACTTATTGTCTACTCTTCCATGACTATAGTCAATGTCCAGAGACCTATCCCTCCCATACAAAAACCTATAATGGCACCCTTATCCCATTATGATACCACTTAGACTCCCAATATTCCATCCAGATGATCTATGGGGTGGCTCATGGCCCAACATTACATTGGTTAAGAGGGGGGGGGGAAGTCAAAGGAGGGAGAGGAAGTTGTTATGGGAGGGAGGGAGGGATGGGTAGGGGACATATATCGAGGGGAGTGGGGGGGGTGGTGGTGAAGGGAGGAGAAATATAAGGAGAAGTGAGGGATGGGTATGGGAGAGATATGAGGGGGGGATGGAGGGAGGAAAAATATAAAGTGAAGGGATTGGTGGGAGGGGAATAAATATAAGTGGAAGGGAGGGCCCTGGGGTCTTAGACATTATCAGGGGATGAAACCTCTACTTTAGGCCCTAAATGAAGCTTCTAGGAATCTAGGACCATCAATAACAAATTGAAACACCATATGTTAACTCTTGAGGCCATTCTTAGCTTTGTGTGTGGGCATTGACACCACTAGGTTGTTTTAATCACTAATGATGGGTTTAGAGACCTTTTACATGGTTGAGCAATCGCGGAACCCAGGTCATAGACACTAAAGGAAGATTCCAGGGATCTAGAGGAAAGAATAATGTATCAAACCACCACACATGACCTCTCTAAGGGGTCTTTGGCCTTAGATTAGGGATATGCGATTGATTGGTGATTTTGTTTACAGTAGTCATGGGTCTCGGTGCCATATGCATGGAAATGGGAGGAAACCCAAGCCTTTATCCCTAAATGAATCCCTTAGTCTTTAAAGGTCAATAAGGACACTTCAAACTACCACAGAGGACCTATTGATGGTATCCCTACCCAAAAACAGGGGATAATCATGCCATCAAGAGGTTTTAAATAGTAGACATGGTTCTCAAGGCCTTACACATGGTTGATGAAGTAAACCCAATCCTTAGTCCATAAAGGAATATTATACCCATCCAAGGCCTAAAATGATACCTCAAATCACCTCACATGACTTACAAGCACTAGGTATGGGTTGTGTGGCCTTCAACATTGTTGGGGGAGTAAACATTGGGATTGTACTGTAAAAAAAACTTCTATGAATCCATGAACATGAAAAACAACTCAAATGACCAGCCATGACCTCTTGAAGTTACCCTTTCCTTCGAGTAGTGACATGGATGTTGTTAGAAGGTTTTGGATAGTAGATATGAATCCATGGGTCTTGGACATTGTTAAGGTAGGAAACCTAGGCCTTGTACCACAAAGAAAACTTCTTAGAATATAGTTTTAAGAATGAAATCTGATCCACCATACATGACCTCAAGAGCATATCCCAGACATAGTTGTGGGACAAACCCTTAGTCGTTCTCCAACACAATGTATACATCATGGAGCCTCAACATAGTTGAGAGATGACACCTTGGTCTTAGGCCATAAAAGATTATTTTGTGTCCACGGAAAAAAATAATGCTTCAAAACAACATAAATGATCTCACAATAGTGGATGTGTTGGTACCATTAGGAATAATTTAGAGCTAGATATGAGTTTCGAGCCTTATAGAAAGGTTAGGAAATAAAACTCAATCATTAAGTCTAAAAATCATATTCTATGTCTTAAGCGTCATGAACAAGCACCACCATGGACAAGCGCCTTGAACCTCCAATAATCTGACCTCATTATCCACAACCATTCACAACTTTTAGGCTAAGCGTCGTCCTTTTGCCACACTAAACCGCTTTGGAGGGGCCAATAATTGCCATGAGCTTTTCATTTTAGATGGGGTTTCTCCCAAAGACTATCCACTTGGTATTTACTCTTTTTTACTCTCATACCTTGCTAGTTAATAAAAAACACATATGCAATCTAAAACGCATATGCGATATAAAACACATATGCGATATGAATAAGGTATAATGCATATGTGTGTTTTTAAAATTTAAAAACTCAGTGGGAATAAGGTTTGGCATTATGTTCGAAATTAGATTTGAACTACCAAACCTATTGGCTAGGACAAATAAACCAGGTATATTGTCTATCTTTTATAATTCTATCAATATGCTCAGTTTCGATGGCGTGTTTTGCTTTGACAAACACAATATTTTTTTATGAAAATTTAGAATATTGTAGAGTACGATCATTAGAGGAAATTTCAACTCAAAATGGGCCTTTTAACCATAATTCAAATTCCATGTCATCACGTGTTAGCCAATGAAATTGCTTTAAATTTGAAATACTGTATAGGTCTTAAACAATTCTTGATATAAATTTGGGGATAGGTATCAGAGAAAAAACTACTTTTTTTGTTCATATTTTCGACATATATCCCTGTATTTTTACTCAAATTTCGATCGGGAGAGATCCCTGGATGCGAAATTAAATTCCGCATCCAACAAGTACCCACTCGACATACTTTTGACGTACCCCTCAACATACTTTTGACGGACCCCGCTACCCCAAAAACAAGAAATACCTGAAAAAACATGATGTCATCACGTTTTTCAGGTATTTATTGTTTTTGGGGTAGCGGGGTCCGTCAAAAGTATGCCGAATGGGTACTCGTTGGATGGGGAATTTAATTTTTCATCTAGGGAGCTCTCTCGATCGAAATTAGAGTAAAATCACAGGGAGATATGTCGAAAATACGAACAAAAAAGTAGTTTTTTTCTTTTCTTCCTCCAAAATTAATAAATATTATTTTATTATTTTTCTTAGGAGGTCCATTTTGATTTGAAATTTCTTCTAATGCTTATGATTCCGAATATTAATTTTTTTCCTTCAAATGTATGTTTTAATTATTTATTATTATTTTTCTAAATGACACACGTTAGTTTTCGAAAATAGATACATTGATTGTTTTTTATTTAAATTTTGATTGCCTTCTCCATTTGCCAATAAAACTATATGGTGCACTAGAGGAGATCAATCTCTACAATATTATATATATAAATCAAAGATTTCATTAATTTTTGCCTCTAAAGTGTTGCACCCGCACATAATGTTTTCATTTCAAGATTTTCTGACTTCAATAATTATTAAAAAAATAATAATTTATGAAAAATTATGAATAAATAGTGTTGCACTATGCACTAGGACCATATGTCCTTTACATGTCTTCAAGATTTTATCCAAAATTGACATCATTTACCTCATATATTGTTGCACCCACACAAACATGTATGTTATGATGTGCTGAAATTTTGAAAACCCAATTTCACGAAAACTAATTTTATAATCATTTACACGCATTTTTTCTGCATAAATGTTATATATTGTGAAAGCCGATTCAATTAGCTATCTTTTGTCTTTTTACTTCATCTTCAAATACGTTAGGAAAGTACCCCTAATTCTCACCTAAAGTTAGAGGTTCTAGATTTTTTCAGTATTATGTGGCATCTAAAGTGTCTTTAAAAGAGTCCATGATTGTGCATCAGCCCTGAATACATTTACAAAGATATATTTTTTAATTTCTATTTTTATAATTTAAATAATTTTTCTTAAAATAAAGTATTATAAAATAAACTTTATAAATTCAAAAGATTACCCAAGAAACTATTAAGAATTTTAAAACTAGTGTCAAAATTAACAAGATTGAATAGTTTCGTTTCATTATACTATTTACTAAATAATTGACAAAATAGAATAGTTTTATTATAATATAAATTGATTTATCAAATACTTTTAAAATATATTTAATTTCAATAATTGTATGTTAAAAATAATAATTATTATTTTTTTGTCTTTATAGTTTGAATCTAGTTAGCTTTAATTTTTTTTAATTTTTAAATAAAAAGTAAATAAATTCATTATATTACAAAATTATTTTTCATAACGTCCTGTCTTATTTTAATGAATGATGTATGTTGTAAATATGTGTTTTTTTTTTAATTTGATTAATTTACAATGTGATAATTTATTAAAGTAATCACATGATAAATTAATTTAGGACTCATAATGAAGATTAACTAAGGGCAAGCATGCATAATGATCACGTGATAAATTAATGCGTGAGGGAGTAAATGGAGTTAACGACGGATCACATATGTATGCGACACTTCAGTTTAGAAATTATATGTCAACTTCGACAGGTATCCCAATTTCAAAACCGTAGATGTGACATCAATTTAATGTCTTTACCTGTCATAATTATTTGTAACTATCATTTACTACAGGCTAAGTTGGTCATTGTTGTTGTGTTTGTTTTCAAAAGTGGTTAATAGTTGACAGGCATATGCAGAATCAATGAAAATAGTTAAATCTCATTTCCAAGTTTACAACTATACCTCAAAGCCTGGACTTCGACCTATACACGAAAATATTATTACCTCAAAGTATGGACTTCTACCTATACACGGAAGCTTTGGAAAATTGGAGCTTTGGAGGGAAGAGGGAGGACTTGCATCATAGACTCTGAGAGCTTGGAAAGCGGGGCAACCTGGAAACTGTCACAGATCCTACCCAACCCTGGGAGATTGGAAAGTTAGAGGGTTGAGGGAAGACTGATTGCTAGACTCCCGGAGCTTGTAAAGTTGGAGGGCTTCTCGTGTCTCTCTGCCTAGGCTCTGAGTTCAATGGTGGTTGGAGTTTCTCAAAACACAAGAACACAAAGGTACGTCGATTCCTTGGAAGATAGGAAGAAAATATGAACTTAGGTATTTTGATGAAGTTGTTTTAATAACGTGTTTCTTTATATGCATTCTCTATTCTCTGTATAAAATTTACCATCTCGGAGCATGCACAGGAAGCATAGGAAATAATTTATCATAGTCGTGAAGTAATAAGTAGAAAATGAAGGACATATACATAAAGAATAAGGAGTTTCCAATACACTGTTACTGTCTTCAATCATTATAGTCCTAAAAAATTGCATATGTTGTTGGAATTCCTCTAAAAGAAAGGAGTCCAATATTTTCCTTCAGGTTTGGTTTCAGTCAAATGCTTTCACAAGGTCCATACCTGACCTCAGGAAGTGCCTGTCACTGGAAGAAATCATGATACATGATAATATGCTAACCAGGTTACTTCCAAAATCTTTAACTTCTCTTTCTTTTCTTCAGAGTGTTTCGTTAATCAACAATGCATTACAATGTCCTTACCCTATTTCCCTGAAGAAAGTAGATGCGTTGATTGGAGAACCCAGTGAAAATAGTTTTTGTTTGCTCAGCCTAGGTCCATGTGATGGGAAGGTGCATGTATTTCTTTCATTTTCTCAGGGTGTTGGGTATCCCTATGTTTTTGCCTCTAACTCGAAAGGAAACAATCCCTGTGCTGACTAGCAATATGTTTTCTACAATTCCATTGGATTCGTGGCATTTTCTGCCATCTTGAGTGCTAATTTTCAACCACATCAATGAAATTTTGAGCTATGAGCGGGCTCTCCACATTGCTTCTATTCGGCTCTGATCTATCAGATTCTGCGAGTTTTCTGTGATTTAGCTGAGGTTTTAATGTTACAGAAGGATCCACGCTCTAGGTTTCACACTTTGAAACCATGGTGGGGAATTCATAAAACTCTTCATATTGCAATTGTTGTTTACATGATAAACTGATTTTTCAGATCCAGACATCGAAGAACTCCAATTTTTCTAATTTGATCTCGTGAAATTTAAAATCTCGAGATCCATGGGAAATTACCTTATTTTTTAGTTTGTCTATGTTTAAAAAGCACAACAGAAAGTGTGTTTTGTATACAAAAATCCACTATTCACATAGTAGTATGCTTGATTTGAAGAATTTAAGATCAAATGCAGTGTTTTTTTGTAATTTAGTAATTTATATTGATTCCGAGAAAATTATCTTTAAATCCTTACTGATCCATATTTACAACTTTTTTGTTTTCCTGGCTATGGTTTGCAACCTCTCCGACTTGAAATCAAGGTATTTTACTCAATTTCTCCTTTCGTCAGATATTGTGGTTACTATCTTGGAGTGCCACTATTCTCATGGAATTATCCCTCACAACCTATTATGTATAGCTCAGTATACAAAAATCATGTTTTTTCATCCAAGAGTGCCTGATTTATCTTAGTTCATTTTTCTAAAGCATAAAGCACATGGAGGATTAATTGGCATACTAGTTTCAGTTAGTTTAAAATCTAATATGTAAAACCTGCTCGCTTTGAAATCCAATGCATTGACAATATTGATTGAATACACTACACCTGCTCACCCTCCATCTATACACATATGCAACGATTGTTCGTATCTACCCATATCCCATGCATGCAACTTGCTAAGTGTTGTTTTTAAATGCAAGTCCATTGTAAATAGGTATTTCTATGCTTTTCGACCGATGTATTGGTGATTCTATGGTTCGGTCTGCATAGAGTTGGATAGAGTTACAAGGGTCTTCTAAGAGTGAAGTTACATAAAGGTACTTGCAAGACGAGGCTTGCCAGTAGAATCTCTTGGTAATAAGCAGAACCCATGTGCTATGGCTATTTCAACTTAAAGTCTGTAGGTAATACCCAAAACCTATTTCAATCTGGTTATAAGGTCTCAAATTTGTTAGAACATTTTTACATTTCTAGTTTACAATTTTTTTTTATAGTTAAGGGTCCTTATTGGAACTCTCTACACAACCTACTAATTTGATTTTTTCATGGTAACTGTTTTCCAGTTTTTCCATCTAGCGGGCTTCCCTTATCTGCCCTTTGGAAATCCTTTTGATCACTTCCTTTGATGGGTCCACTATGATTTTGAAAAAGCAAAAGCTACTCAAGGGATCCATGAATTTGCAGGTAATTATAGTGCCCTAAATAGAACCACTATTGTTTCATTTTAAATAGTAATGTGAATTCTTGTTATACTCTTCGTGAATTTAAATGTGTTGTGGTTGTGAATAGATAGTTAAATATGACTACCAATTAGAGAAAATCACTACAAATAAATCCATTTGAATTATTTTTTACTATTATCCATCATCTCACTTCTAACATAGTATTAGTAGAACATTCCATATATTTATCCATCAAATTCTAGGCCTTTGTTCCAATTAATTTGTTGGTTTTACTCAATGGTAAAGTTGTGGAATTAATATTTTAGTTTTACTAAATGGTAAAGTCCAATTCCATGTTGTCTCCTTCATTTGATAATACTAATATAAATTCACATATCATACTCAATGACCGCTGAAATTCAATGAGGGGTTGAATCTAAATTCATCTTATTGAAATTGTAGACTTTCAATGTTTTGAATTTATCCTTCATACCATTTATTATGCCATCCAGTACATTGTAACTCACTTCTAGTTTAAGCAGCATATTTTTTTGTTCCCCATCTTCTCATTTTATTTTGAAAATAAGCATTACCATGTTATGTCTGAGTTTATAGACAAAATGTAAATATTGTTTAAAGTTAAGTTCATTTTTTTAAAACATTGAAATTCCTTTAAAATATATACTTTCACAATTTCCGTGGAACATATATACTTGTTGCATTTTTCTCATAGCGGTCGTGATGATCCAAGAACTCTTCAAATCATTCTCCCCTAAATAATTCAAAGAAATTGCTCAAAATAGGGGTGGGGGATGAGCGGTATAATCCCTTTAATTTGACTTTGCAAGGCACAATGTATGTGCATAATACAAGCCCAAATCCAATTGATGAATGCACCTGCATTGGTGAGTCCTTAGTTCAGGCTTTAAGTCAGCTAGAGTGTTTGATCTTATTGTAGGTTCCCTCCTTGTTTCTCAGTGGTTGTGTGCTAATGAGATCACTTAGTCCTCTTTGATTGGAAACGAGATTGTTCTTATTGATAGTAGGTCTGTGTTGTTGACTACAATGCTATCTTGTCAGAGAAAGGTATTCCATGTTGTTTATATAAGAGAGAATCTATTTATGCATTGTACTTCCTTGCAAAATGGTGCAAAAAAACATGTGCACAGTGTCTCTAATATTACCATACGAAGCTTACTTAGAGGTCTGAACCTGTAAAGTATGTAGATCTTCATCCTACAGAGCCTAGTAATTTCGTACTCTACTCAACTTATAGTATGGTTGTAAATAATTTTTCAAGGTTAGAATTTAATTGTCAACATACATGGATATTGTCAGGAAACTTGATCATTGATCATTGCTTTATATTTTATACAAGTCCCAAAGTTTCTTTCTAGTCAAATAGGATAATCCCCCCCCAAAAAATTTCCAAGCTTTTCAAGATTCCTTGGATTCAACAAACATAGCATCTTGTTACATACCTTTTTGTCTAGAGCAAGAAATGCTTGTAGTACTCAATCGTAGCATTGAACTACCATTTTTTCATGGCTTCTAAGTTCTATTTGGGTGCACCCTACATGGCCATATGTGTAGTATACGTGATGAATGGATAATAGTGTTAACATTACTTAGTAGTGAAAATATTATTTATTAATTAAGGGTCTGTTATAATGATGAGACATGGTTTATGGCTATAACCTTAGGGAAAACTACAAGCTGGTATTGCATTATAGGAATTCATCAAATTTGGAGTTATTTGTTCAGTTTTCCCTTTTGGAATAATCAAAATATTAGCTTATCAATTCATTAAATTAATTTAAATTACAATTCAATCAAGAATTACATGTATGATGCTAGAGGAAATAATCCAGAACTTTCTTCATTCTCCAATTCGCTTTTCACGCAATAGAGTTAAGCCCAACGCAGCCCTTAGAAGGTCATTTGCTTTGTTTTTCCTTAGGTTGAAACTTTATCTATGTTTTACTCACTCAACTGGTAAAAACAAATTTTGTATTTTTATTCAGTATAGTACATGGATTTGTCTTTACTCTTTCAAGTTTTAACAATACAATGGTGTTTTCTAATATATTATTAAGAATATTGGTCATCTACCAAATTCACTTTCTAGTACCACTTTGTGTAACAAAAATTCAAATTTTGTAAGAAGATATTTTCCCTAAGTGTAATAATAATAAACCATCCTTCTTACTACATGATTATGTGAAACAAACATCCTCTTTTGGTTCCTTCTTTTCATCCTTATGCCACGGTTTAGTAAGATACAAAATAATTTTCTTCACACATTAATTTCGAGGGAAATATATACGTGCATTGCTTACAAAAATAACTACAATAGATTTCTTGACCACTAAGATCAAATTCAGGATAACCTCTTTTCTTTGTACATACTAACACTATGTAAGTAACAACAACTCGTTTATACATATTCCTGCATATCCTTATATATAACCACATACCTTTATAAGGGTGACTGCATGTCTCCTTTTTGTATGACATTTGTATGCCAAGGTACAAGTTTACTTGTAATAACAGATATGAGTATAACACTCAATATGTCATGAAATCCATATATCAAAATGAATAGATTTGTCAAGATATCCATGTATAGTCCTACCTCATAAATCTTGATCACATTAAAGTATAACTTTGATAAAAATTTACTCAAAGTATCCTACCATCCAAAGTAAAGATCACTGGAATAAGAATATATAAAAAAAATTCATGCAATTTATCGTAAGAATCCCATAAAATACTTCGAATACACATGTATACTGTTTAAGTAATTATAACCATTATCCTATACAATCACATACGAGAAAGAAACAAGGAGACTCCGACTAGTTATTCTCTTGACAATTTCCCGGTCATAGAAAACCTCATACCAGTAGAATGTCCAAGTAAACCAATTAAAGTTAATTCCTTTGTTTAAAAAGAATCTAGATACCTTAGTCTAGCAAGGTTATACTTCTTATCATTATTAGTTTTTTTTCCTAGTTGATACCCCTGTAATGTAATTAACGAAAAATCTTAACATCAACATAACTATGCTTCCTAAAAGAATATTAAATACATCGGTTAGATTCGCATTCATGTTGAACCCTCCATTAATGGATCTTCTAACAGATACGAGAAATTGCTTGGTCTTAACCATCGTAATTTCATCATCGGTAATCTCGACGATTGGGTTAATCGAATTCAATTGGTTATATAAAATAACCAAAATGTATCAACTATACTTAATAAATTTAATTGTCGAAACTAAAAGGAACATAGAGAAAAATATTTTAAATTGAACTACCAAGTCAACAAATTTAGAAGAGTTCCGCAGTTTAGCATATGAACTTTACTTTTAAACATTCACAATTAGGATGACTTTACAAGAATCTAGTTCATAAAGCCCTAACTCCAATAGTCTAACTTTTTTCAATCATTTTAAATATTACTTTGTCCTTCAATGAAAACTAATTGTAGGGTATGAGGAGGTATTTATTGACCAGTATTTACCTATAAAATATCATTCAGATTTATAATGAAACATATACGATGCCCATATATAGATAATGCTATGCCATTATAATGCTTTAGCAAATGGAACATACTTACTTGCAATTCAAAGATGGCTTTCCGGTTACCTCTTGTCGATCCTTGGTAATGAAATATTTTTATGCTTACATTCTTATGAAGTCCCTTTTCTTGTTCAAATAACTTATATTCGTTACCTCCTACTGAGCCCATATAGGCCCAAGTGTTTGTAACCGACACTCTGATACCATTTGTAACATACCCAATTTCTACATGGTGATTTTAGGGAAATGGGGTACACATTTTACTTAAAACATTCATCATTTAACCAGTCACAAGTTAGTACTAAAGAATAATCATAAGGGATGCATAACATAAATATGTCATTCATTTTGTCCGTCAACCATCTCTTGGTTTCGTTGGGTGTGATTAATAATATGAGGTCACAAATGAAAAATTAACACCATCTTAAACATCTTAATCTTAAACGTCATAAAATGAAAACTTATATGAACATATACATACTATTCACCATCCCAAACTTATAAAGAATACAAGGTTACATATGTTTAAAAGAATCTTAACAACTTGAAGGTCACGAACCATTTTTACATTCATT
The DNA here is from genome assembly GCA_001517045.1 of Pseudotsuga menziesii. Lineage (NCBI taxonomy): Eukaryota > Viridiplantae > Streptophyta > Pinopsida > Pinales > Pinaceae > Pseudotsuga > Pseudotsuga menziesii. The sequence goes on from LPNX011200201.1 coordinate 22,871, forward strand.
GACCAAATGTACCTTCACGTTCATAAAAACATGTTCTTCTTCTTGAGTCAAATTGCATAAGAAAAACATCTAACAAATAAATGGAAAAAGGGACACCAATATGCGTGGTTCACCCCTAACCAGGGGATACATCCACCAAAATTGTTAATAATTTATTATTTCACCTAACAAGGAGGGTTACAATTTGTACAACACATCTGCTGCAATTTTGTTTCCTTTTCCACAAGTTCTCTTTCATATTTCATAGAGACCATTTACAACTAGCTCTATTTTAAAGCGTTCATTTAAACATGAACATTACCTTCTAAAATAATTCACAAATCTCTTCACTTTAACCATCCAAGTGAATTTTATAAAATAATACACATATAAGCTTGCTAGACTTCTTTTAATTAAAAAATGTACAGAGTTAATAATCAACGGTAAACTCAGTCATTAAACTTTTGATCCTTAAAATGTCACATTCTTAGTTCTTTAAACAAATCTATAATTCACTAAATTTGCACCTTAACGATCTTAAAGTAAACTTAATACCTGATTTTTTTATTCTTTAAAAAAAACGTATTCAATTTATGTTATCTTTAACTTTTAACATTTAAAAGAAATTAAATGTTACATTTAACTTTTCACACAACTAGTTCTTAAACGATTTATACCTCCACTTTCACAAGCAATAGCTAAATATATCACCCAACACTTTAGAAGTCATCTCATTTTATATTTAACTTTTCACACACAAGTAGTTCTTAAACTATTTATAACTCTGCTTTTACAAGCAATAACTAAATACATAACCTACCATTTACTTCTTCTTTTTTTCAAAAGGTTTCAACCCAAAAAACAATGAAAAATGAAATCAAATTCGGAAATAAATCCATATTTTGATATCTTAACTAGAGCATTGAGGCGAAGAATAATACCTGTATTCCAAATCGTTTTCCTTTTTCTAAACTGCAGATTCCCCGTAAAAGAAACTTTCTTAGAAGCCACGGAAGGCCGTAACAGAATAGATCTGACATCTATTAGATCTAAATATCTCAGATCGAAGTGTGTTCAAAATTAATGCAGATTGCAGGCACCATATAATTCAAAACCCAACAGTGAAAGTATGCAAACGTTGGCAGCATACAGGCACCATGCGTTATGATTCCCAACAAAAATAAAGAGATGGTAATAATTCAAGTTTTCGATCTATTAAAAAAAGGAAGATAATGAATCCAAAAACGCTGGAACCTAAAGAGATTTAGATTATAAAAAAATACAGATAATGAATCCAAACGCTGAACATAACAAGATTTGGATCATAAAGAGATTTAAATATATTCATATGCACAGGCACTGCAGCCATTAAATCACATTCAACGTAGGCACACTCAAACGTTGTTAAACTGTCAATGTTTGGATCTACTAAAAAAGAAGACACTGGATCAAAGTATAGGAGTGTTGGAATTTGACAGGCAAAATGACTGTTTTGGGGCATTTTGACAGTCAAATACGGTTAAAAATTTTAATGGACGGTTTTTTTTCTGAAGGGTAAATTTATCATCTAAACATTTTTTTTTAAGGACAATAAAATTTTCAAAACATCATTATATTACTATTACTTTTCAAAGGCAATAAAATTACTAAAACTTCATTATAAATTACTAATTTACTATTAGTAAAATAATAATATCAATACTTTTATCTTATTATTATATAAAATTATACTTTCCAAATTCCAACCATACTTTCATTAAAAATAAAAATATTAAGTTAGTATTATTTTCATCATCCATGTTTTTCTATTTTGAAGGTTTTCTTGATTTTTTATGAAACCAAAAAAAGTCATTTAACAATGATTTTTCTATTATTTTTTTATTACTGTAATTAGCATCTACATACTACAAATTTTAGTGCTCAATGCTTAATTAAATGATTTGAAAGTTGGAAGTTGAAGTTGGAAGGTTGGAGTTGGAGCCTAGAAGCCCTTGGACTCTGGAGTTGGAGAGTGGACATTTGAGTCTAGACTCTAGACACACACCCTTGGAAAGCATTATCAAGATTCAAAGGTAGTGCGTGTAGGTTTTTTTTAAATTTAAAGATTTGTTTAAAGAGCTATTAATTTATTTAAAAATATATTGATTTGTTTAAAATCTATTGTGATTTTATTTTCTGTAATATATATTACATTGTTGAGAATCAAAATGGTTGAGAATCTCACAATTATTTATTTTTGAACGGGGTTTTTTGCCACGATAGCGATTGGAGGCATAGTTTTAAAGCTCTTATTATTTGGGTAATTATAAAAAACTTACCAAGTTACATTTTTTTTTAAGAACTTCGCATAAAAAAAAGAGGATAGTCATGTTTTTATAGTTTGCAAAAATGATGGATTCTGTGGATAATTTGTTTTTGAAAATGTAATATCATGTTTAAAAATCTGAACTATATGTCCATAGATTCCTTTTAAACTTTCAAATCTGTTGATGGTGTATAAAAAAAAAGGAGGCTATTTACCTTGAGGCGATTTGCCCAGTTGACAGCTGGTGGAAAGAGGCAATTTGCCCACATTTGCATTGTGGCGATGAGGCCATTGTTTTTGGCTTTCAAAATAAGTGTAGAATTAATATTCCAACACTGTCCAAATCATAGAACATCTTGATAACGAGGAGGATTAAATATGTCTTATAACTCTTTACTCATTCAAGAAGACAGCCGCAATGAAGATGATAAACAACTAGTAAGCCAATAAATAAATAAAAAACTCCATGCAAGATTTACTCACTACTCAAATAAACAACCATTAGTTAAAACAATAGTACGTGTAGTCTATAAAAAAACAAGAAACACAAGAGTTGTGTTTTTTTGGATCAATTTAGTAAGATATATAATTTATTTAATTTTTCACTTTGAATTGAGATTATTGAAGGGTAATTTTTTTATCGAACCTTTACTATTGAAGGGTAAAATTTTTAGCAAACCTTCACTCTTGAAGAGTAAAATTTTAAACAAAAAATTTCATAACATTCAATATAAAATATTGAAACGTGAAAACAAAATATTTTGCCGGATAAAATAAAAACCCAATTCCAACACTGATTAGATATACAACCATTGAATCTCGCAAAGTCTAACAACAACAAAAACACATAAACGAGATGGAAGTGTTTTACCCGATTAGATAGCGTTCTGTAGTTGAAATATCTTTGAGATACAGCCTCGAGTTATGGATCTCTTGCTCTAATTCCCCCTAAAATCCGTGAAACTTCCAGCACCGACTAGCTCTTTTTATAAGAAAAATCATAAATTGATCAAAGGGCCAAATGGCAAGAATCGGCTGCCACGTTTACAATCCTCCTAGGTTTCTACCACCGAAATATCTCTCCAACAAACACTCGTTTCTATTCCAAGATAGCGATTTTATGACAAACACGACTTACCTTCCTAGGCTCCAAAGTTATTTTTTTTGAAACTATTATAACCATAATTATGCATGTTTTCTTTAACATACGGTTGGTGTTTGGCGGTGGTAGTGTAACTCCCTACTAGTCCATATGTAACATGGCTTCCCATTTTGTCAAAATGGGAATACTATTATCCCAAGGTACTTTTATATATATATATATATATATATATATACCATTTTTGTATGTTTTTAAGTGGTAATTTATACAAGCAACCTGTATTTTAAAGTATAGTTTGTATTTATACTTAAGTCACTTCACTTATGTGATAACCATATTTTATTGGCACGATAATCATGTAGATAAACCAAAATATTAATTTTAAGATGACTTATAATATAGTCTTCTTAACAGAAACTTAATTTTCTTATTATCAATTCTAGGAAGGACTTTCTTGGCACTTGATGCCATAATTAAGCAAAAAAAATACAAAAAGAGGATTATAAAGATCTACTGTTTGTTAATCGAGTAAATTATCCTACTCATGGCTTAGTTCATATTAGGTTGACACCCAAGAGCTGAGGTCGTCAAGGGAATCTTTAATCTTCTTTGAGTTCCCAGGCTCTACTATTCTTTTACCTTTCCCCTAGTGGAATTCGTCCCCAAACATCGTTTTAGTCGTGCACGCTTCCAGTCTTCTAGCATTACCAATTCCATCAAATTTTGATAAAGCTAGTAATTGTACTTATAGTGCCTTTTACTTACACTTCGGACGTAGAAGATTGTAAAAAAATATGGGTTTAAAAAAAGTTTGGAATTTTGAAAGAGGATTGTAAAAATTTATGGGTTTGAAAAAAGTTTGGAATTTTGAAAGAAAGACTAATAACAAATATGTGGTTTATAATTTGATTGATCAGTTAATATTTTCAAATTATTACAAGATCAACACAATTTCAGTTCATTTATCAACATATTAGTACTTGATTACTACACTATGACTTGCCTTAGCATTAGCTTATTAAATGCAATTGATAAGGGGTTGTATGTAGTCAAACCCATGTTAGTCTTCACCAAGGAGGTTGTCACCAGTGCATTAATACCCTGTATAAATGCAGTATAAACGATGGCAGACAAAATATGTTAACAACAATAGTTTCATGGTTCATTTTTTAATTGAAATAATTTCATAGTTCAAATAGTTCCATAGTATAGTTATGTTCAAAAAAAATCTAATTGCAAAAAATTAATATAAATACAATACGAAACCAATGAAGTAAAATTAATATAAATGTAATAGGAAACCGGTAAAGTAGCATCAATCAAGGCGGTGGCCATAAGTGCATTAATATTGTGTACTAATGCAATATAAACAATGGCCCACAAAAGATGTTAACAACAATAGTTTTATACTTTAACTTTGAATTGAAATATTAATGCAATATAAACAATGGCCCACAAAGGATGTTAACAACAATAGTTTTATTGTTTCATAGTTTAATTTTGAATTGAAATATTAATGCAATATAAACAATGGCCCACAAAAGATGTTAACAACAATAGTTTCATAGTTCAATTTTGAATTGAAATAAGTTCACAGTTCTCAAAATATATTGGGCATCAAATGTCGATAACATTTACTAGAAAACCATCATCTCCTCAAGAAATTCTATCAAATGAATGCAAAAATAAGCAAGATACTGAAGAAATAGCGAACAATGAATTATAAGTTTGGCATAAATAATGACCAGTGAATTATAGCCATATTGATATTAATTATATTGTTAAAAGGTGAAGTATTATTGCTCAAGAAAGAAATGAGAGATTGATACTAATTATATTAATAAAAATGAAGTATTATCGATATTGCAAAAGATTCCAAGTTATAATAACTTATTGGAAGGAACATTTTAATATCAATTTAATTATATTGATGTTTAATAAAGAAATTCCATAATACTAACATTATTATATTAAATATTATGTTTATTACATGAATTTTAAATAAAATATTGTAAAGTATTGATAATTTTTCCTATTACATAAATTTCCAAATACAACATAGCATAGGATAAAACATGGTAAATCATTGATAACATTATTTTTACTTTTTCCTTTGTTTTCATGTATATTTACAAATTAATAACACTTGTTTTAATTTATTAATAAGACTTGATCTCTCTTGGCACTTGATAGAGTCGAGAATTCGGATCTAAGCTGGTTAGTAATACGTTCAATGATTAAAAAACAAAAAAACATCAAATCTTGAATTATTAAGCAATTAATTTTGAAAAAAAATAAAAATAAAACAATAATATGGTTTATGTTACTTTATTGAACATTACACGGATGTACCATTCTCAAACTGATTGCAAATGGTAGAACATATAGTCAAATTAATTTTGTATATTTATGTTTCGATTGTTATTTGATGTGATTAAATATTTGCCATTTTATAATGGTTTGTTTGCATCTGAGTATAGGCAATGTTGATTTTTTTTCTTTTATTTATTGTACATGCATTCTTATATGGAAAACACCATTTTTGTGTTTAAAGAAAGATTATGGTGTAGGTTCCTATAATGTAGTAAATTTAAAACATAACAAAAATCAAATTATATATATATATTCCAATAAGAAAAAATCTGTCACTCTAAATAAAGAGTGACCATAGACTGTTCCTGAGGAACTTTCATTACATTCACAGAAAAAAAAACCAGGGCTTAACCCTGATTATATCACAAAAAACATATGTTCCTGAATTTTTCCACAGAGAACTGGACTTTTTAGTATGTCAAAAAATACACCTAGATCAAAGCTAAACCCATAATATCTTGGCAAAAAATTATTTCTCATCTTTTCAGACCCACAGTCCTGTAACATATATACATCTTCGTTATCACAATTTTCAAAACCATCTTTCCATCTTATGAATGGATTCTAATTCAATGTCTCCTGGTTACATGGATCAAGTAGCAGAGCTATCTTAGATAGACCATCTGCTTCCATGTTCAACTCTCTGTAAATATGTATGGTACAGAACCCTGTGAAGAATTTCAATATCCTTCTGATTGCTTTTAGCAATTGTTGTTAGTGAGGAGCATCGATTTGAATATTCCTGTTTACCAAGTCAACCACCATTTTGGAGTCCCCAAAAACTTGCAACTAAGTTATATTGTTGTTTACAGCCAGTTTTAGGACCAAGTGTAATGCTGTTAGTTTTGCCTTGTTATTGGTGTAATGCCAAGGGGAAAACTTTGCTTGTAACTTATGTTTATCTGAGAAGTATAGCACTCCTCCTAATCCTTCTAGGGGACGATCTCCTTGACTTGGACTGTCGAATAAATCCTGTTAAGAACCCTACCTAGCAGAGGTTCGAAAAGATCATAGTGAAGAAGGGGTAATGGTCGTTTATAATACTTTGGTTAAAATTTTTATGGTATGAAAGTATGGCAAGAGGCGAAAAACGATGAGTTATCAAAGGATCTAATGGTGCGAAGTGAAAAGATGGAGATCAACGGCCTGTATTGTGTCCGCTCTCTAAAAGATGCAAGAAGGATAAGTGCATGCAAGCGTTCAATAAAACATAGAGATCAACAGTCGTCAATCCAGCTTGATGAGATCTACGGTCTTGGTGGACTCTACCTTGTGAACCTACACGTTTGTTAAAACAAAGGAACCTGGCGGAATGGAGTACGTGTCACTCAATCTAACGGCGGGGAAATAAAGGTGAATTACATCGACGATCGTGGATGAATCCGGAGTGGGAAGTTGTGCGGTAGTTGGAAGTAAAGGGTGGTAGCGGAATTGAAACCACTATACACGTGGTCGATCGTGGTACATTCCGGAAGCAAAAATGGTTTAGTGGAAACCGCCAAAAGGAGCCTCCGGAGTGGGGTCCTACAAAAGCAAAGTTGACTTTTCGATAATCATTTTATTGGCGTCGGACGGGTGAAAAAGACCTACGTGCTCGTCAACCTTCAACTGCCTATTTCGAGCACATGCGGCCACAGTAACAGGTAAGGCTCAAACGCCCATAATTCATCTATCTGGTTGCCATTACCGACTGAATTATGGACCAAGGAAAGGAATTGCAAGAGTCTGGTCATATTTTAGATGACAGGGAAGACTATCTGGTTGATAGGGACAGAGGAGTGTGTGACCCTTTCCTGTCCATAGGAAGCATATTAGTCAGTAAAGAGAGGTTGTGGCATTATAATTCACAGGGCAATGATGTCTTAAATGTCTGTAAATCCTTTTTTTATTATTTTGCCATCGAACAAACCCTGCATTTCTCTGAGTTCGCAGAATGGTGCATGGTTAATTATTCCCCTTCTCAAAGAGTCATTGTAAGTCAGTCTACTTCTCGAATACTCTGTAAAATCAATGCCAAAGTTGTCCGCGAAAACTTAAACCTGCCCGACAGTTACCCTGACAACCGTGAACCTGTAAATGAGTCTATTCTTGCTGAATTGTATAAAAGTTGTATCACTGAAGTCCGTTGCAATTTCCTGTCCAGTATTTTGAAAGAGGGTCAGTCATTAGACGGTCTTTTCCTACCTTACCATGTTCATATTTTCAAAAATGAAGTTCAGTTAGTAGTATCTTTGGTCTGTCAAATCTTAGGTCTTGACGATGATTGTCACGTAAATGAAGTTATCCTTGGTTTTTTATTAAAAATAAGTTCGTTAGGTTTTGAGTCTCAGTCGGTCCCTGTGTTGAGTCTAGATGAATACTTGGCGGAAGCAATACATCTTCAGTTAAGTGAACTCCCAAAAGTCAGGTTCTTTAAATTTCAAACTTACTTGTTGAACATGTTGCTATGTTCAAATGTCACTAAATTACAGTTTTTGAGTACCATCTTCTCTTCTGATTTTCCCAAGAAGATCAACATGTTTGAGTTTTCCAATTCAATCATGTCAGAGATATATAAAATGTTGTTCGATGAAGTGTTGCCCCGTGTGCTAGAAGAGATGAAATGCCTGATGCAGTCCTCGCCTGAGGATCGATTCGGAGACTGGTTCCTGTATAAAGATTGTACTGTTTTGAGGATATATGGATTCACTCGGGAACAATATAAGTTACCTGCTTTCCTCACTCCCAGAGTTTTTGCATTAGATTTCATGAGGCAAAGGTTGCATTCAGAGCAAGAACATTTTGGAGCCTTTAAAAAATCTTCAAATATCAAATTCCCTCTCAAGGCTGGCTCTTTTATTTTCAAAAATAAAGGTGCCTTAGTGTTTATTGAAAAGTTATTGGGAAGCATGGAATTTCAAAAAGAGCCAAGAGTAAATTATGATCCCCAACATGTAATTTTCCTGAGGAAGCAGGCAAACAAAAACAAACCATTTGACCACCAGTTTATTGAAGGGTTGAATGAAGCAACCAATCTGTTGCAGTTTATGGAGACTCCAAGGTCCGATGGAGATGCAAGTACTTTACCAGTTACAGTATCACAAGTGACAGAGGGTCCTAATGTTTTGATTAAGAGGAGTCTGTCTGAAATTCAAAGCATGGAAGTGGATGAAGATGGGTCACACAAAAAGCAAAAATTGTTACAAGTTGGTGGAGTTTCAAGTGAAGAGATCTCTGATGATTTCAAGAGAGTTACTTAAGTCCCAACAAAATCTGTACAGGTAAATCGGTTTTCTTTAAAAAGTGTAGACGGTTCAAAATCAAGCCCAATTTTCAAGTCCAAAGAGGAACTCAATGCCAATTATATGGAAAAGCGAAAGCAGTCTCTAGAAGAGACAAGGAATTTACTCCCACGGGTAAGGAGTTTAAGCAATCCACAAACCTACTTGATTTCTGCCAGAGATACAGAAAGAAATACCTTCAAATTGGCCATGGTTAATGATAAAAATATGTCAGAGATGGAGATAAGGTTGTACAATATTAGTGTACCCGACAAGATACAGCTACATAAGCAAACAAGTGGCATTATTTATTCAGACCTATTGCAAGCTATGATGAGAATCAATAAGCTACAAATTTTGGTAGATAAGTTAGAGGTTCAAGTAAAACATGAAAAAGTTGAAAATAAGGCCAATGCCATTCAAATTAAAAAGCTACAAGCAGATATTATCAGTTCAGGAAGTGAAAAATATAACACCTAAGCAGTCAGAAGAATGCTGGAAGAAAAGGACAACGCTCTCCAAGTTTTAAGGAAAAAGTTGAAGATCCCAAACACTGAGCATGTTCAATCATCCGAATTATTGGCACTGCAAGAAGAGAAAGACAAGATCTACCAGGAGATGATGGAACATAAAGGAAGAGCTGTTAAATTACAAGAGGAAAAAGACAGGTGGGAAACTGAATGGAGTGAGCTAATATCTAAAATCGCCCTGCTAAAAAAGGACCAAAATGATGAAAAGGAGATCATGGAGGAATTGATGAGTCAGACTCCCACTGATGAGGACCTATCTATTGTAAATATTGAGAAGCCATTAAATGATTTTTCTGCAGATGATTTGTTAGTACCTATGTCCCAGGTAAGCCTAAAGGATGAAGAAATAAAAGAGTTAAAGGTAGAAAATGAAAAGATAAAGTCCGAATTAGCCAAAGTAAGTGAGAATAAAAATAACATATTGCAAGACAGAAATCAGCTACAAAAGAAATTCAATGAACTGAAAGAAAGAAACATTGGGAAAGGTCCTCTCCAAGGGGCAAAGCACATCATTTGGGACACCTTATCTATAGAAATCACTAAATTCAGGCACCATCTGAACTTTATCGATGATCAAAGCATATTGATCAATTTAGCCCACCAAAAACTAAAGTTAGTGAATGAAAATATGGAGAGAAGACCCCTTACCACAGCCCAGAACACATTGAATTTTTTAAATTCATTAACATACCAGAAATTACATGATATGGGAATAAAAGACAGAATATCAATAGTACTATGGGCTAAAAGGTTTATCCACAAGCACCATTTAATAAAGACCGTCCAGGACAAGACATATGAAATGATTTCACAGGTTAATAACTTCAAACAAGTATTCAAAGAGCTATTTGAGGACGGCCTACCATCCTTTTGGGAGGAGGAAGGACGGATGTTTTCTCAGGAGCACTATCATAGCTTGTTAGTTCAAATCCACATGAATCATTCCAAATTTGATGATTTGGAAAAAGGCCTAACGGGGAAAGCTATTGTGGACAAATTGACAGAGGATTTCGAAATCTTACAAAAGTTCCTGATTATCAGGAGAGGATTGCCCAAGGTGTCATATGAAGCTTACATGGAGCTAGAAGTGTCAATTCGAGAGATTATGGAACATGATACCCCAAGCGCAGAGCAATGAAAAGCCGTGGAAAGGTTCGGAAAGACAAAATACATCCTTCATTCATGAGAACAAATGTCGCGCGCTGAGGAGCTGCTGGAATAGGCCTTGTACCAAGTTGATTTAATTCAATGATCTATTAGGATTGAAGCTGTAGTTTATTCCTAGAAGTTAGGAATTTAGTTACAAGACTTTAATTAAGCCGGTCATTCAATTATGAATCCTCTTGGAAGATGAATCATTTTATGTATATATTTGCATCTATTTTATTTGATGGGGCTTGGAACCCATCTTATTGTTGAAGGTTTTGAAAGACATATTATTTTTTGAATAACAGAGTGAATGCATAAGAATTATCATAGATTCCTGTGTCGTTTCCATTACAGTCCGTATTTCTTTCCTTATGTGATTGTGTTTTCCAGTGTAACACTTCATTCTGTTTTTCTTCATATCTGAAACACAATATTGGATGGTTAGAATTCATAATGTTTATGCTCTGATCATCGTTTTGGATATTTTATACATTCTTCTACTAAAGTTAATATAGAACTCATCTTTGATGCTCTGTATTAATGGGCTGTTCATTATCTCTTCTGTCTCACCTGAACTAAATGAATGACTGTGATGAAATGGTTACCTTGCCTTTGATAAATCTCATGTATATGTCTTTGTGATATTTTTATTTTTATATGACCCCATGCCCAATGGTTATGTGTTGTTTCAACCATCTACACAAATCTTTGGATGTTAGCTATATCTGGTCTCATTAAATCTGTATTGAGAGATCCCTCTCTGGAAGAAAAACCAGTTTCTTTCTAAAGTGGATTTGTTCTTACCTTGGGATTTACCTTTACAACCTTGGGTACATTCTTAGTGCTAAAAAACTGGTGCCGTTGCCGGGGAACGAAAGTGCATATCTACCCTGGGGGAACGACAGTGTTTAAAGAAAATTTCTATGGGCAAACATGAATTTTTAATAGTAAAAGGTTGTATATTTGTCCTGGGGACTCCATTGTAAAACTTCTTCAAAACTTAAGGAGTCATTCTGACTTCGAGAAGACACATGCGAGGTAACTCTGATACCGAAATCTTGAAAAGTTTTGAAGACCCAGAAAAGTTATTTAAGAGAAAAAATAAAGAAAAGTTAGGTTTTCCTTTGTTTGGTGCATCATCATCTCAAGATTCTCATATTGATCCAGAATGGGAAGTTAATGCTGGGAAAAGTCTGTTGAGAACCAAATCCGAGTCTGACCTTAAGAATACTAAGTTTAATCCTCGAAGGTTAGAATCTTATTTGTTGGATTCCCTCTGGAGAGATTTACAACAAACCACTAAAGTTGAAACATTTACCTCTCAAAATACTCAAAGCTCTTCAGTTCCCGTGAATCCACCTAGACCAATGGAAGCCATATTTGCTCCCTTGCGTTTGCCCCCTTTATTACATGACCTTCCTCAGAACTATTCCCAAAGAATTTCTTTTTTTGATGGAGAAGGTGATATAACCGCAAAACAACATGTTGCCAAATTTGAAGATTTCATTGACTTAGAAGAAGTTGATTATCCAGATGTTAAAATGCGGTTGTTTGCCCAAAGTTTGTCAGATGAGGCGAAGAAATGGTTTAAAGATTTTCCAAATGGGTCTATAGTGAATTTTCAGGCTTTCCAAAATGCTTTCCTAGATAGGTGGGATGATAAACAGAACCCTTTGCAGCTCTTATCTCAGTATAACAGTCTCAAAAAGGGAGGTTTCGAATCTATCCATGAGTTTTCTAGCAGGTTCATGAGGGTTTATAATTCCATTCCGGAGGATATAAAACCTTCTGTGGCTGCAACCAAAATACACTATGTTGGAGCTTTTGATGATGACTTTGCATTTTCATTAAGAGAAAGAAAATCAGCAACTCTAGCTGCCATGTTTACAGATGCTCTGGAAGTAGAAGCGAATATGATGGCAAGTGGAAAGATGAAACATAGAGATATTGATAGAAGGAAAAATGAAGAAAATGTGCCTTCTGCTTCTTCTTCTACTAATGATGTCAAATTTGAAATGATGTTGAAAACCATGGAAAAGTTGATGGATAGATTAACTATGGATAATAGGGGATTCAATAGAGAACAAGCTGAGCCTCAAATTAGGAATCCTAATCTCAGAAGACCGAATCCTCCTGTTCCTCCCCAAAACCGACAAAGAGATGTAAGGAATCCAAGAAATTAGGAGGAACAACAAATTCGTCCACCATTCCCGAAAAATTATGTTGCTGATGAAAAAGATCCCGCTGAAAATGAGATTCGTCTTTTTGGAGAACAGGACTAAGAGATATATCTTACTGAGGAAGAGCATAACATGTTTGGACAAGAAGGTGGAAATAAAGAATTTGAAATGGAGACTGAGCAGTATCAAAGGGGTTATTTACACGCTATGGATGATGTGTAGAGGAAAATCAAACTAAGGAATAGGGATGTCCTCATAAATAAAGGAAAGGCAAACCCAAATCATCCTTCCACTAGTTCTTTGAATGTAGAAAGGGGAAAAGAACTACAAAAAGAGTCTTTTGTAATTAAAGAGGTTGAAAATGATTTACAACGTGATAAAATAATGAAGCAGGTGTCTCCGGTTGATGTGGAAAAAATTGGTTCTGGCTTCAATTTACAAAATGAACTTTAAAAGCTAAAAATATTTGTTCCATTTAATAAGTTATCGAGAAACATTGAATACAGAAATACTGTCACAAAAATGGTCCAAAATCAAGGAGAATGGCAATCTAACATTTTAGAGTTGAACGATGATAACCCTGCTATTTCATTTGGGTCAAAAGTTGAAAATTTAGAAAGTGAAGAAGTCCCTCCTTTCTATTTGAGTTTAAATGTGCATGATAAGGAGGTCCACAATGCTATGCTAGACTCAGGGGCATCACATAACTTAATGCCGAAAGGAGTGGTAGAGAGTTTGGGATTAGAAGTAACAAGACCTTATAAATATTTGTACTCATTTGATTCTAAAAGAGTGAAATGCCTTGGTTTGATTAAAGATATGGTGGTAACCCTAAATAAATTTCCATCTAAAACTATAGTCATGGATGTGGTAGTGGCAGATATTCCACCTAAGTTCAGGGTACTGTTGTCAAGATCTTGGACTTCCAAGTTAAAAGGTAGTTTACAGATGGATATGTCTTATGCTACAATTTGTGTTCGAGATGGGAGCAGAAGATTATATAGTGAAAAAAGAACCCCTTATGTAGTGAGCAGTCAAGATAAACCTGAAATTCATCACATCTATGCTGTTGATACTGATTTGGGGTCTTCCATTTTCTTTAATGATATTGTTCCACATGATGTAGAAGAGGCATTGTAGAAGAAGTCTGAGGAAAATAAGGAAAAGGAAGTGCTGGAGCAGGATGCATTGGAAGCGAAACAAAAAAAGGAAGGCCAGTGGATTATGTACTTTGACATGTCTGCTGCAAAAATAGGTACTGGAGCCGGTGTGTATATAATTTCTCCTATTTGGGATTTCAAAGATTTATCATATAAATTAACGTTTGAGTGCACAAATAATGTGGCAGAATATGAAGCTTTGTTATTGGGATTACATGCTTTGAAATATTTGGGAGCTCAAAAAATAAGAGTCTTGAGGGACTCAGAGTTGGTGATAAATCAAGTAAATGAGAGCTATCAAACGAGGCATCCTTGGATGAGGGCTTATAGAAATGAAGTATGGGATATGTTGGGAAACTTCTTTACAAAACATACAATTCAGGTAGTTCCCAGGCATGAAAATTTGGTAGCTGATTCTTTAGTTGTGGCCGTCGGAAAATCTGAGACTCCTGTTGCTGGTCAGAGGGAATACCATGTGGAAATTGTAAATAGACCCTCTATTCCTGATAATTCTAAATATTGGCAGGTATTCGAAGATGACATGTAGATCAGGAGGTTCTTAGAACTCTCAGGAGAATTTGTGAATACTCCTATCGACACCGAGAATGACAATGACGTGAGTATTCAAGATGATGAAGATCTTGAGAAAGGTCAAGATGATGAAGATCTTGAGAAAGGAGGGAATGGTGCCGAAAATTTAAAGGGAACCTTAGGAGGTAAGGATATTATCCAGTTAAAAAATAATTGCAACACAAGAGGGCTAATTCCATTAGAAAAACTTTTTGATCAAAATGATGTTGCCAAAAATCCAAAAGTAAAGCCTGTTGAGGATGCTGTTGAAAATAGGAATATTGGCACTGAAGAGAATCCTAAGGTTATAAAATTATCGAAGAAATTTCCTGAAAAAGAAAAAGAAGAGTATGTGAAATTAATGAAAAAGTATACAGATGTATTTGCTTGGAGTTATGAAGACCTGAAAGAGTACGATACATCTATCATACAGCATACTATTCCTATAAAGCCTGGAGAGAAACCTTTCAAGCAGAAGCTCAAAAGGATAAACCCTAAGTTGCTTCCTATTATTGAGAAGGAAATTAAGAAGTTATTTGATGCCAAGATCATTGTCACTCTAAGGTTTTCAAAGTGGGTTGCAAACCTTGTTCATGTTAGAAAGAAGAATGGAGAAATAAGATTGTGTATAGATTTTCGGAATTTAAACAAAGTTTCTATGAAGGATAATTATCCTTTGCAAAAAATGGACCATATATTGCAGAAAGTAGTTGGGGCTGAAAGAATTTCAATGTTGGATGGTTTTTCTGGCTATAATCATATCAAAGTATTACCTGAAGATCAAGAAAAAACTGCTTTCACTACACCTTGGGGCACCTTTATGTATGCAAAGATGCCTTTTGGATTGATGAATGCAGGAGCTACTTTTCAGCGAGCTATGGGCATTGCTTTTGCAGGGGAAATTGGGAATTTTGTGGTGATCTACATGGATGATATCACAGTCTATTCAAAATCTGACAAAGAGCATCTGCGTCATCTGGAGAAAGTTTTCATGAAATGTAGGAAGTTTGGCATATCATTGAATCCAAAGAAGTCCAATTTTGCATTGGAAGAAGGAAAGTTGTTGGGCCATATAATATCAAAAGATGGAATAAAAATTGATCCTGAAAGGGTGAGTGCCATTCTGAAAGTAGGTGAACCCAGGAGTAAAAAGGAGATACAATCATTCTTGGGGAAGGTAAAATTTTTGAGAAGGTTTGTGCCAAGTTTTGCTAAGATCTTAATGAATATCACAAATATGTTGAAGAAAGGTCACGAGATAAAATGGAATGCTGAAGCTAGAAAATATTTTTGGGAAATCAAAAAAGCAATATCAGAGGCTCCTGTGTTGGTGAGCCCATATTTTACCAAAGACTTCTCAGTATTTTCATATGCTTCAGAATATACTATAGCAGCAGTTCTATTACAGAAAAATGATGAGAATTTGGAACAGCCCATAGCATTTTTTAGCAAAATGTTAAGGGATGGAGAATTGAAATATGACATTTTGGAGAAACAAGCTTATGCCTTAGTCAAAGCATTGAAGGATTTCAGAGTGTATATTCTGCATTCACATATAATTGCACATGTTCCAACTGCTGCAGTAAAAGGAATCTTGACACAACTAGATCCAGAAGGTAGAAGAGCAAAATAGATTTCTACATTATTGGAGTATGATATCGAAATAAATCCCACCAAGTTGATTAAAGGACAAGGATTAGCTAAAATGATGGCCAATTCAAATTGTGAAGCTTTGCAAATTAATTTCTTATCTCACCAAGCTAATCAGTTAGATACAGAAGTGGAAGTAATGGCTGATTTTGTGGCTTCTCCATGGTATTCTGATATTATATATGTCCTTCGAAATTTACAAGCACCAGAGGGATTGAGTAAGTCAAGAGCCCGATCCATAAAATTGAAAGCTGTCGAATTTTGTATTCTAAATCAATATCTTTATTGGAAATACCCCGGAGGAGTGTTGCTGAATTGTCTTTTGGAAAATGAAGCTCAGCATACAGTCAAAGAATTTCACAAGGGAGATTGTGGGGGACATCATTCTTGGAAAGTGACGGCAAACAAAATTTTAAGAGCATGCTATTATTGGCCTACATTATTTTCAGATGTGTATAAAGAAACCAGTAAGTGTCATCAATGCCAAATTTTCAACGGAAAGAGGAAAGTGATTCCTCTCCCTTTGAATCCGATAACAGTAGAAGCTCCTTTTCAGCAGTGGGGTTTGGATTTTACTGGTGAAATAAACCCCAATTCATCAGGACAACACAAATGGATTTTGACAGCTACAGACTATTTTACAAAATGGATTGAAGCTATTCCCACTAGGAGAGCCACTGAGACTGTAATCATGGATTTTCTCGAAGAAAATATATTGGCTCGATTCGGATGCTCCAAAAGAATAGTGACAGACAATGTGGTTGCGTTTAAATCCAAGAAAATGATTGATTTCTGTCACAAGTATCATATAATCTTCAATCATTCAACTTCCTATTATCCACAGGGAAATGGGTTAGCTGAATCTTCTAATAAAAGCCTAGTAAGGATCATCAGGAAGCTGTTAGAAGATAACAAAAGGTCCTGGCATACCAAGCTCAAGTATGCTTTCTGGGCTGACAAGATTAGTACCAAAAGGGCAATTGGCATGTCTCCGTTCCAACTGGTGTATGGAACTGAAGTGGTTTTTCCAGCGTCGCTAGGTGTTCCAATTATGAGATATTTTCTAGATCAGCAGGAAGAACCAAATCACATGAAAAGGAGGATAAATTAGATTATTGAACTGGATGAGTGAAGGAATAAAGCTTATGACAGGGTGTAATCACATCAGGAGAAAATGAAAAGTACTTTTGACAGGAGAATCAAAGAAGAGCAGTTTCAGATTGACGATTTGGTCCTGAAGTGGGATGCTCCGAAAGAGGACAAACATGGGAAATTCGATCATATGTGGGTAGGTCCATATGTTGTTGCTGGTTACAGAGGGAAAAATTCTTTTCTGCTGGAATATCCGAACGGGGTTCCTCTGGATAGTAACCCCATCAATGGAAGGTATCTGAAACATTACCTGTCCTAAGGAGGAGGGTAAAATTTGTATTATAGCATGTAAATACTTATTTCTCTTTACAAAGTCAACATGAATGGTAAGCCAAATGTATTTGAAGCCCGCAGTGAAGGCCCTAAGATTCAGGAGGCGTGCTTTTCCTTTCTAAAAACAAAAAATAATATATCTACGAAAAACAAAAGATGAGTTTTGTGGAAGTTATTGTGAAAAATAAAAAAATAAAAAAACAGGCACCTGGTCTACGAGTTCTTTGATACCTCGCGGGGAGGATATTATCCCCAGATGGAGCCAGTTGTTAACAACCCTACCTAGCAGAGGTTTGAAAAGATCATAGTGAAGAAGGGGTAATGGTCGTTTATAATACTTTGGTTAAAATTTTTATGGTATGAAAGTATGGCAAGAGGTGAAAAACGATGAGTTATCAAAGGATCTAATGGTGCGAAGCAAAAAGATGGAGATAAACGGCCTGTATTGTGTTCGCTCTCTAAAAGATGTAAGAAGGATAAGTGCGTGTGAGCATTCAATGTAACATAGAGATCAACGGTCGTCAATCCAGCGAGATCTACGGTCTTGGCAGACTTCGCCTTGTGAACCTACATGTTTGTTAAAACAAAGGAACCCGGCGGAATGGAGTATGTGTCACTCAATCTGACGACGGGGAAATAAAGGCGAATTACATCGACGATCATGAATGAATCCGGAGTGAGAAGTTGCGCGGTAGTTGGAAGTAAAGGGTGGTAGCAGAATTGAAACCACTATACACGTGGTCGATCGTGGTACATTCCGGAGGCAAAAATGGTTTAGTGGAAACCGCCAAAAGGAGCCTCCGAAGTGGGGTCCTATAAAAGCAAAGTTGACTTGTTTGATAATCATTTTATTGGCGTCGGACGGGTGAAAAGGACCTGCATGCTCGTCAACCTTCAACTGTCTATTTTTAACACACGCGGCCACAGTTACAGGTAAGGCTCAAACGCCCATAATTCATCTATCTGGTTGCCATTACCGATTGAATTATGGACCAAGGAAAGGAATTGCAAGAGTCTGGTCGTATTTTAGATGACAGGGAAGACTATCTGGTTGATAGGGACAGAGGAGTGTGTGACCCTTTCCTGTCCATAGGAAGCGTATCAGTCAGTAAAGAGAGGTTGTGGCATTATAATTCATAGGGCAATGATGTCTTAAATTTCTGTAAATCCTTTTTATATTATTTTATCGTCAAACAAGCCCTGCATTTTCCTAAGTTCACAGAATGGTGTGCGATTAATTATTCCCCTTCTCAAAGAGTCATTGTAAGTCAGTCTACTTCTCGAATACTCTGTAAAATCAATGCCAAAGTCGTTCGTGAAAACTTCAACCTGCCCGACAGTTACCCTGACAACCGTGAACCTGTAAATGAGTCTATTCTTGCTGAATTGTACAAAAGTTGTATCACTGAAGTCCGTTGCAATTTCTTGTCCAGTATTTTGAAAGAGGGTCAGTTATTAGACGGTCTTTTCCTACCTTACCATGTTCATATTTTCGAAAATGAAGTTCAGTTAGTAGTATCTTTGGTCTGTCAAATCTTAGGTCTTGACGATGATTGTCACATAAATGAAGTTATCCTTGGTTTTTTATTAAAAATAAGTTCGTTAGTTTTTGAGTCTCAGTCGGTCCCTGTGTTGAGTCTAGATGAATACTTGGCAGAAGCAATACATCTTCAGTTAAGTGAATTCCCAAAAGTCAGGTTCTGTAAATTTCAAACTTACTTGTTGAACATGTTGCTATGTTCAAATATCACTAAATTACAGTTTTTGAGTACCATCTTCTCTTCTGATTTGCCCAAGCAGATCAACATGTTTGAGTTTTCCAATTCAATCATGTCAGAGATATATAAAATGTTGTTCGATGAAGTGTTTCCCCGTGTGCCAGAAGAGATGAAATGCCTGATGCAGTCCTCGCCTGAGGATCGAGTCTGAGACTGGTTCCTGTATAAAGATTGTACTATTTTGAGGATATATGGATTCACTGGGGAACAATATAAGTTACCTGCTTTCCTCACTCCTATATTTTTTGCATTAGAGTTCATGAGGCAAAGGTTGCATTCAGAAGAAGAACATTTCGAAGCCTTTAAAAAATCTTCAAATATCAAATTCCATCTCAAGGCTGGCTCTTTTATTTTTAAAAATAAAGATGCCTTAGTGTTTATTGAAAAGTTACTGGGAATTTTGGAATTTCAAAAAGAGACAAGAGTAAATTATGATCCCCACCATGTAATTTCCCTGAGGAAGCAGGAAAACAAAAACAAACCGTTTGACCACTAGTTTATTAAAGGGTTGAATAAAGTATCCAATCTGTTGTAGTTTATGGAGACTCCAAGGTCCGATGGAGATGCAAGTACTTTACCAGTTACAGTATCACAAGTGACAGAGGGTCCTAATGTTTTGATTAAGAGGAGTCTGTCTGAAATTGAAAGCATGGAAGTGGATGAAGATGGGTCACACAAAAAGGCAAAATTGTTACAAGTTGGTGGAGTTTCAAGTGAAGAGATTTCTGATGATTTCAAGAGAGTTGCTTTAGTCCCAACAAAATCTGTACAGGTAAATCAGTTTTCTTTTAAAAGTGTAGACGATTCAGAATCAAGCCCAATTTTCAAGTCCAAAGAGGAAATCAAGGCCAATTATATGGAAAAGCAAAAGCAGTCTCTGGAAGAGACAAGGAATTTACTCCCACGGGTAAGGAGTTTAAGCAATCCAAAAACCTCCTTGATTTCTGCCAGAGATACAGAAAGAAATACCTTCAAATTGGCCATGGTTAATGATAAAAAGATGTCAGAGATGGAGATAAGGTTGGACGAGATTAGTGTACCCGAAAAGATACAGCTACACAAGCAAACAAGTGATATTATTTATTTAGACCTGTTGCAATCTATGATGAGAATCAATAATCTACAAATTTTGGTAGATAAGTTAGAGGTTCAAGTAAAACATGAAAAAGTTGAAAATAAGGCCAATGCCATTCAAATTAAAAAGTTACAAGCAGATATTATCAGTTCAGGAAGTGAAAAAGATAACACCCAAGCAGTTAGAAGAATCCTGGAAGAAAAGGACAACGCTCTCCAAGTTTTGAAGAAAAAGTTGAAGATCCCAAACACTGAGCATGTTCAATCATCCGAATTATTGGCACTGCAAGAAGAGAAATACAAGATCTACCAGGAGATGATGGAACATAAAGGAAGATCTGTTAAATTACAAGAGGAAAAAGACAGGTGGGAAACTGAACGGAGTGAGATGATATCTCAAATCGCCCTGCTAAAAAAGGACCAAAATGATGAAAAGGAGATCATGGAGGAATTGATGAGTCAGACTCCCACTGATGAGGAGCTGTCTATTGTAAATATTGAGAAGCCATTAAATGATTTTTCTGCAGATGATTTGTTAGTACCTATGTCCCAGGTAATCCTAAAGGATGAATAAATAAAAGATTTAAAGGTAGAAAATGAAAAGATCAAGTCCGAATTAGGCAAAGTAAGTGAGAATAAAAATAAAATATTGCAAGACAGAAATCAGCTACAAAATAAATTCAATGAACTGAAAGAAAGAAACATTGGGAAAGGTCCTCTCCAAGGGGAAAAGCACATCATTTGGGACACCTTATCTATAGAAATCACTAAATTCAAGCACCATCGGAACTTTATCGATGATCAAAGCATATTGATCAATTTAGCCCACCAAAGACTAAAGTTAGTGAATGAAAATATGGAGAGAAGACCCCTTACCACAGCCCAGAACACATTGAATTTTTTAAATTCATTAACATACCAGAAATTACATCATATGGGAATAAAAGACATAATATCAATAGTACTATGGGATAAAAGGTTTATCCACAAGCACCATTTAATGAAGACGGTCCAGGACAAGACAGATGAAATGCTTTTACAGGTTAATAACTTCAAACAGGTTTTCAAAGAGCTATTTGAGGACGGCCTACCATCCTTTTGGGATGAGGAAGGACGGATGTTTTCTTAGGAGGACTATCACAGCTTGTTAGTCCAAAGCCGCATGGATCATTCCAAATTTGATAATTTGGAAAAAGGCCTAACGGGGAAAGCTATTGTGGACAAATTGACAGAGGATTTCGAAATAGTACAAAAGTTCCTGATTATCAGGAGAGGATTGCCCAAGGTGTCATATGAAGCTTACATGGAGCTGGAAGTGTCAATTCGAGAGATGATAGAACATGATACCCCAAGCGCAGAGTAATGGATAGCCGTGGAAAGGTTCAGAAAGACAAAATACATCCTTCATTCATGAGAACAAATGTCACGCGCTGAGGAGCTGCTAGAATAGGCCTTATACAAGTTGATTTAATTCAATGATCTGTTAGGATTGAAGCTGTATTTTATTCCTAGAAGTTAGGAATTTAGTTACAAGACTTTAATTAAGCCGGTCATTCAGTTATGAATCTTCTTGGAAGATGAATCATTTTATGTATATATTTGCATCTATTTTATTTGATGGGGGTTGGAACCCATCCTGTTATTGAAGGTTTTGAAAGACATATTATTTTTTGAATAACAGAGCGAATGCATAAGAATTATTAGATATTCCTGTGTCGTTTCCATTACAATCCGTATTTCTTTCCTTATGTGATTGTGTTTTCCAGTGTAACACTTCATTCTGTTTTTCTTCATATCTGAAACACAGTATTGGATGGTTAGAATTCATAATGTTTATGCTATGATCATCGTTTTGAATATTTTATACATTCTTCTACTAAAGTTAATATAGAACTCATCTTTGATGCTCTGTATTAATGGGTTGTTCATTATCTCTTTTGTCTCACCTGAACTAAATGAATGACTGTGATGAAATGGTTACCTTTCCTTTGATAAATCTCATATATATGTCTTTGTGATATTTTTATTTTTATATGACCCCATGCCCAATGGTTATGTGTTGTTTCAACCATCTATACAAATCTTTGGATGTTAGCTATATCTGGTCTCATTAAATCAGTATTGAGAGATCCCTCTCTGGAAGAAAAACCAGTTTCTTTCTAAAGTGGATTTGTTGTTACCTTGGGATTTACCTTTACAACCTTGGGTACATTCTGAGTGCTAACAAATCCCATGGTACAACTTTGTTTATCTATGGAGGAAAAAAAACTCTTAATTTTGGCTCTTTTTCTTTGGATTTATGCTCCTTGGTCCACTGTACCACAATAGTTGTTGTTACTTTAGGAGGAATCAATTTATTACTGAAAATAACTGTGTTTCTTATGCACCAAATTCTATATGAGAAAAAAGATGGGAAAGAATTGTATAAACATACCGATCTTTCAGTCCACTAAGCTTTGGCCTTGTGTTCAAGAGAGATCCCCGGTATCCCTTGATAATTTAGTTCCTTACACACTAATTTCCATATAGATTTTGCATAAGAACATAAATTAAACAAATGAGAACCAGTTTCCTCATTTGAGTGACAAAGTGCACATTGGTTTGGACCAATCCATCCTCTCTTCTGCAAGTTATCCCAAGTTAAGAGATTGTTGTTAAGAGTCATCCACAAAGTCATTTTGGCCTTTAGGGGTCCTTCATACTTCCACAGTTTCTTCCACCAATCCTTCTTTTCTCCCTGATACTGTTCCAAATACCAAGTCTTGTATCCTAGTTTAGTCGTGAAATCCCCATTAACAGGACTTTTAGTCCAGACCAATTTATCTTTTTCTTCCTCCTCTTGATGAATAAAACAAGACATGAGAAAAGAAAAACACTCGTTCCAGTATTCTCTAAGTCCTTCCCCTAGATCTAGATCCTCTGAATTCTTCCAAAGAGTTTCCCTCTGCTGTGAAATAGAGCAAGCTTGGTTTAGTTTATAGATCCCTAAAATTCTTAGTTTGGTAACTAGGGCTTCTGACAGTTTATAATTCTCCCCTGCTCCAGTGCACGAGTCTTCTCCAACCCGAACTTCTCTCCCATTTCCTACCGAACAAGCCAACCAGTTCCCTACTGGAGGGAAGGCTATCACCAGAGATTTCCAACCTATAGACCCAATTTTAAAGATTTATCTTGTTTCCTAATCTAATCTTGGATGGACCCATTGGGATCGTATTTGGAAATTAAGACGTTCCCCCATAAGGAATCAGGATTCTTGATTAGGCGCCACAAATTTTTTGCAGCAAGAGATTGGCAGAATAGAAAGGGGTTCTTGATGCCCCATCCACCCAAGGCTTTAGGACAAGATAGCAATTGCCACTTTGTTAAATGGATTTCTTCTGAGTGTTTATTGGCATACCATAAAAAAGAGAATAAAATTTTCCTTAGTTTCTGTAAGATACCCTTTGAAATGTAAGCAATTGTAGCCTAGTAAACTGTGATACTTTTAAGGATTTCCTTGAGGAGAACCAGCCTCCCTCCTCTAGATAGTAACTTTAAAGTCTAGCACCCAATACATCCTTCAATGTTTTTTGTATAACCACATCTAGTCTTTAAAGGAGTAGGCATTAGGTTTGAGCACAAACCCTCGATATTTAAACCCTTCATCCATTGGTTTATAGTGTAAGGGAATTCGGTACTCAGGCTTTCCCTCACCTCTTCTGGGAAACCATTTTTGGAGAGAATGGACTTCTCTACATTAATATGCATTCATGTAGCCTTCTTATATAAGTCCAGTATCTGTTCTACTTCTTTAGGGTTTTCCTAGTGTTGGTTCTTAGGGCAGACCCGGGTTCTATACTTTTATCTTCCAACCAACAAACAGACCCACAGTGTTGGCCCTTTCGGCAACAACCTGCGAACAGGTTGCAGTCTCACCCAAAATAGCTATGGGGTGCTGCAGAATCAGGTTTCTGCAGGCAAAAGAGGGATATTACTGTACCTTTAGTCTTAACAACAAATATTTATGCAATACAAATCTTCGACATTCACTTAATTAGCTTCACATTTTATATAAAAAGGCAGTTACTTGATTTACCCTTAACTGGGAATTCACAACGAAGTTATCATTTAACGTTTATCTTACTTTATCACTATCTACTTATCAATTGCATAAAACATAACAGAAACAAAACAACAAGAACCACCACAACACAAGATATACGTGGTTCACCCCCAGTGTAGGGGCTACGTCCACAGAACTGTGTTTTATATTCAACAAGTTACAAAACGACGCAGTTCTGATCTGCGCACTCAGCTGCAGATCCTTCCTTACAAAACCCTCTATGCACTCAGTTGCAGAGGTCATCCACGCACTCAGCTGGGACTTAACTATGCACTCAGCTGCAGAATCTTTCTTACAAAACCCTCTGTGCACTCAGTTTCAGAGGTCATCCATGCACACAGCTGGGACTTGACCTTAAACCCTAAAATTAGGTCTTTTCTTCTTCACATCAACTTATCATCATCACATAAATCATCAAAAACCTAACCTGACTCCTTTACATAAGTGCCTATTTATACAAGTGCACTATTACAATACCATGGGCTTAAACCATGGGCACCCAAAAACCATAAACCCTGGGTTTAAACCATGGGCCATTTACAAAAAGAGGGGCTTCGACCCAACCCCGAAACCCCTAAGGCTATTTTGTGCCGCAACTCCGCTTACAAGCTTCACACCAAAACCGCGGAGTTACCAAAATAATGGACCTTGAAGGTCCGCACCCCAACAGACCCTAAGACTCACCAATGTCCTGTCCCGGGACACTCTGCTGCTTTTTCGGGGGGAGAATCTTGTTGGTGAAGGTAGTAAACTGCTTGTTGAGGCTGCGCATGATATCTTTGGTTGCTTGCTCCTTCTCTGCCATCTCTTGCAATGTTGTTGTAGATGCTTCACTGGCCTTTTCTTGTGCAAACGCGTCATACTCCTTCAAAACTTTGAGCTGGTTGTCCACAGCAGTGCTTAGTTCCAGGGCCTTGTTGATAAGGGGCTGCACAGAGTTTACCAACAATGTTTCTTTTCTTCTGCAGGCCTCAATTTCTTGCTGGAGCTCATTGCTCTGCTTTACCTTAAGCATCTTCTGCATAGGAGGAAATGCTTTAATCTCTGCTTTCACTGCATCCAGCTCTATCTGCCGCTGCTTGATGGTCTTTTGCAGTTTTTCGACTTCTGGCACTACTACATTTTGACCAAAAATCCGACGGCCGTCATGTCGGATTTTCGACACTTTCCTGTCGCATGTACGACACTTTGATTTTTTTTTAAGTGTCGGAAACTTGTCGTCGGTTTTTCGACACCTAAATAACCGTCGTTTAAGCGACACCTAAGTAACCGTCGATTAAATTTAAAGCGTCGGATAAGCGATGGCATATCTTCGATGGTAGTGAAAGTTTTTTAAGAAAATAACCTCCATGTCGTCGGTTAAGCGACAGAAGTACCGTCGGATATGCGATGAATATTGAGAATAGGTGTCGGAAAAGCGACACAAGGAACCATCGGATCAGCGACGGATATTAAAAGACGCGTCAAAAAAGCGATAGATCTCACCGTCGGATAAGCGACGGTTATCTATAATATGCGTCGAAAATGCGACATTTAAAACCGTCGCTTAAGCGATGCTTGGTGAAATTTTTTCTTAAAAAATTAAATTTTTTTTTTGCTAATTTCTTATTGTTTCTGATTTCCCTGTACCATTTATAATCATCAATGGTATTAATGGTATGACAGATTGCCTTTACTACTAGCCTCTTTGGATGTCCAACTGGTTTTTTTGGACCGGACTTGCCACATTGCAGAGCTCACAATGCTTATTCCGTGCCCTCCCTATCTTTCTTGCCTTCTCTCATGCACACCAAGTTTCACTGGAGATCAATGTGCACAAATACACTCACTCACGACTTCAAAGTAATGTTGTTTCAATGCATTAATTGCGAAGGGATGTGGTAGTTGAGCTTATCACGTTGATGGCATCACATGTGCATTAATTGAAAATGAATCTCTGTTGTGCCCCATGGTTGTCTAGCAGTCAGTCCTAAACTTCGCACACCAGATTTATCCTTTTCAGATTACCCTCGAGACTTTTAGTACAATAGATACAGAGTTTTACTTTTACTAGTAAATCACTTTGTTGGATCAATCTTGACCCTACGACTACATTTGCTTTCCATATTTTGGTAACAGTTTCATAAACTAATGGCTTCTTCCAAGCTTGACCCTTGGTGATGATCCCGCATTTTGGTCTATTGTATTACCATGGGTCACATTCCATGCATTTTGGCCATGGCCTCTTTCAGGCTTTTCCCAAGGGTGGAGTGCTATAGCACAATGATTGCTTTTTTCTATGATCACTTTCTATACCTCTGTGGGCTGCACATAAGGCATATGCTTTAAGCCAAAAAATTCAGGGTGGAGAAGCAAATTGTTAAAATCAAATTATATGCAAATTTCAGATGCATGATGATAACAGAACAAATAAACTGAAGAGACTGTAGTTTATAAATTGCACGTCATCACAAAATTCCATCCACATCATCACTGATATTCAGCAGAAAGACCTGAAAATTTGACCTTCATCAAAAGCAAATTGTTAAAATCAAATTATATGCAATTTCAGATGCATGATGATAACAGAACAAATAAAATGAAGAGACTGTAGTTTATAAATTGCACGTCATCACAAAATTCCATCCACATCATCACTGATATTCAGCAGAAAGACCTGAAAATTTGACCTTCACATTCTCAGGGAATTAATACCATGGCAGGAAGACTCACATAAGTATGTCAAAATTTCGAGGTCATAACACAAAATACAAAAATATTCACAGAGATATTATGACCATGTTTCCTTTTCCTTGCAATTTTTTATACTACTAGGGAATTCGCCATAAATTAGATAGGCTCTGAGTGGCATATTTTTCAACTCAAAAACATATCTTTGTTGTCTAAACTTTTAACACCCACACCCCCACAAAGGGAAACAATGTGGCACAATTTTGCAGCAGGGATGCTAGCAAGTATTTTAACATTCTGCTACAATTCTTCTTCAGTTTTTCTTGTGCTAAATCCTTTGTTTCCTCTTCAATTATCATAATGCATATTGAAATGGCATGGACATTTAACAGATACAGTAATTGAGGACAAATGATAGCATAAAGGTTCAAACTTGAACATTTCTAAAGAGAACAGTTACCATATCAAAAGAGTGTTCTTCTGTTCAATTTCCAATTAATCTTGCTGAAGATCCAAGCTGCAAGGAGGATGACTTAAAGCCCAAGGTTATGCTATCTGACAATGGCGAGGAAATTTCAGCTGATGGTGAGTTGGAAGTAAAGGTTGAGAAGGATGATAAGGAGAAATGTGTATTGAATGCTCTAATTGGTTGTGAAAATTCATCTGCCAAAGCAACTGCCGACTGGCAAGCAGTGTGGCAGGGTGGAGATGAAAAAGTGGCAAAAGTTGGAGAGACTGATGACCATTTAACTTCTGAAGATGTGAATGATCTACCATTGGAGTCAGATGGAGCTTTGCTTTTTTACCTTATTGATGCATATGAGGAAGCTTATGGAGCTCATCCTGGTACAATATATCTATTTGGCAAGGTGAAATTCAGAAACTTATATGCTAGCTATTGTGTGGTGGTACAAAACATGCAACGATGTCTTTTTGCTGTACCAACTCCTTCAGTCTTCCCAGATAAAGTGATTGCAGAGCTTGAGCAAGCTGCAAAAGATGGTGTAGTTGAACAATCTATTTTGCGGAAAAAATTGCAGGAGATGGCATCAGGCCTAAAGCAAGAACTCTCACAAAAATTAATGGATCTGAATGTGACTAATTTCAATATGGTACCAGTCAAGCGCAACTATGCATTTGAGCGATCTGATGTACCAACTGGAGAACGTCATGTCTTGAAATTGAGCTATCCTTTTAAGGACCCACCTCTTCCAACTGATTTGAAAGGAAATCATTTCTCTGTTCTGTTTGGTACCCATTCCAGTGCTCTAGAATTATTTCTAATTAAAAGAAGAATACGAGGCCCAGCATGGATTTCAATTTCCAACGATGTCTGCTGCCCAAGTTCATCTCGAATTAGCTGGTGCAAGTTTGAAGCTATTGTAGGGTCTCCAAAGGAGATAAAAGTGGCAGGGTCTGTGAATATTCCTCAAGAGATTCCTCCACTAGTAGTTTCTTGATTTCAGAGCCCAAATCGGTCCAAACCATCCTGGACTGGGTGATACTATTTCGAAACAGCTAGTTCTTATAAACATGTTTGGGAGTACCTACGCCACTCCTATAACGTAGTATCATTGAATGGATTTCCTAGTTCCATTGGCCTATCTTTTTGGTCATTTGTCGGATGTTAATAAAATTATCTTATCCTATTTGATGCCATAAGGAATTGTTTATGGTGTTGCCACTTCCACTTGTAGTCACCAAACACGTAGCTGCTATATCACTTCACACAGATCTGTAAAGGCCATCTTCCTTTATTCTCGATGGAAGAAAGTTCTTATTTGGATGAACTAAGAACCTAAACTGTAATCCAAAAGAGGCTCTCAAGAAAGGTCAAGTAATGAAGGATCACAATGATTCTGGTAATGTTGTGTACAGTCAATGTAGTCACCAATTCAAATGGAATTTTGTCTTACAAGTATAGGCAGTGAAGCGATTATCATGTTTAACATTTAAACTTTTTTGATATTTTGTCACAGATTATAATGTCATGGAATTTTCCACCAACAGTTATATGTAGTGATGGGTATGCAGTGGGCTATATGGTAGTCACATGTCATAGAATATGTAGTGAACTACATATGAAGAGAGTAAAATTACATATCCCATTCAGAATTCAACAGACTTAACAATTTTTGAGATTTCAGTGTTTCCGGATTGGTGGGATTGCAACATTTCAAGAATGGATTGTATCATGTATAAAGGTACAGGATAGGAATTTGATCAAGAGCACCAAGGCCTCTATGTACCCTGTTGTTGGTGGTGTTCACTGTTGAACTCATTTGTGCTGCCATAGTGAATCAACCTTCCTGGTCTCAATTTAGCTAGGCAGAAATGTTTTGTACTGTTGAATATTTAAATTTATATGTGTGACATTTCATAGTATATAGGATGGCACATGGTTGCTTATTCTTACAGTTAGTTCAATGTGATCTCATTTTCCATTAAGACACCTAATTATAATGGGTTAGATTTTCAATTTACAAAATTTTTACCATTAGGAAGTTTACAATGAGGCGATTTTTTATATATAAAGCCAGTTTTGCAGAGTATAAGCTTTATGAGACATGCATGTTCTAGTGATTGTTTTGCTTATCCTGTACTAGTGCCTGTTTGGCTCATCAATGTATTGTTTTTTATTTGATGGTTTGTAGGTAACCTTTGTATATGCAGAAGCTAATTTTCTTTGAATTGTTGGTTAGTATGGAAGGAAGTATTCAATCATATTGTAGAGGGCTGGCTCCTCTATGCTTTGTATGTAGAACTTTATTCTGAATGTCATTTACAATTGTGACATTTTTCAGAGGCAGGAGTGTTGAATGAATTTATTTGAAGTATTTTTCTAGGATGCATGCAAGGATATTTCTGCATGCTAATGTTTAATGCTTCATTTTAAATTCATTGAATTTTCTCTGTTTTGTATTCCGGGTTTTAGACTCTCCAATTAAAATGATTTGAAAGCTTTGCAGGCTTCGGAGCTCTCTGTGTCTTCAGTTCAAGCCACAGCATATTGCAGCTGGAGCAGCATTCCTTGCTGCCAAATTTCTTAATGTTGATCTCTCTTCTAATCAAACCATGTGGCAGGAATTTGAGACCACACCTACTATACTTCAAGGTGAGGAATGTTTTCTTAAAATCCTATCTTGGTATTTTAAATTTACATCATATAAGTTTGAGACAGGACATGTTTGTAGTTTACATAATTCCTGATATGATTTTGCATTTATCGAGGATTTCATGTACATGTTTATGAAATTGGTACTATACCTCAATCATTGATTTGATATTCTTATAGAGTTTACTCTAAGAAGAATATTTTTTGTACATACCTGGATGAGCTAACCTGTCTACGTACATTGCAGATGTTGTACAGCAGTTGGGAGAGTTCTGTTTATGGCATAGTCCTCAGGAGTTCAAAACATTGAGTAGGTAGTGTGTTCGTTTATTCAATTAATCATTCAGAAATAAGATCACAAGTGCTCGAAAGGTATTTTGGATTTAAATATTAATAGTAGATCGTAGATGCTATGAGCAGAATAAGTGCACTTTGCATACTATTGGCAGGCTGCAGCGCCATTGTATTACCAGGGTTGTTTACAGATCATGTTTAGGTTGTAGTGAGAGGAGTTTCATCCATTTATTCACCACAATGTTAGCATACAAGCATTCATATAAAATCGTTGGTTACCAAAAGCTTTCTAAAGTAAAATGATAACCATTGACAGTATGCATTAGTGTAGGGTCCTGACATGGAGATGGCTACCAATGCCAAGCTAGGTTAAATGGAAGAAGAGGAGGTCAAAAAAGTCAGATGAGAGATCTAGGTTTATCAATCTCTTTACTCAATGAGGGCTAGTAGCAGTATTTTCTTAGATTCATTATTAGAGGCAAATTAGGGAATGCTTGAGGACATCAACGGAAAGAAATGGAGGGAATTCCTGTTTGAGACCTGTCTGTTTATGTGCTGTATTCTGTATTGTTGATCTTATCATTTCCATCATTCATATTGGGTGTCCTCTTTACACATTAGCTGAGAACCCATAAAATGTTAAAACCACTAATATGCGCTTTGAATCATGAGCAGATAGATATTCTGCTACATGAAATAAACAATTGATATAACGTCTCTATTGCTTTGAA
>LPNX011200201.1:54673-72666 GCA_001517045.1 Pseudotsuga menziesii
GGTTCTTAGTTAGAAGCTAGAGTAGATGAATGTGAAGATTGGATCTGAACAGATCAAATGACGGAGTAGCACTGGAAACTTTTTGAATATCATTGCTGGGAATTTTGTGCAACAGGTAACGTGGGATGAGCCAAAGTTGTTACAAAGTGTCAAAAGAGTAAGCCCTTGGATGGTAGAGGTTGTTTCCAACATGCCTGCCATCCAAATGACACCCTTTATGCTTCCAAAGAAGAAGCTCCGAGTTACTCAGCCTCCGGAGTTTCATCTTGAGGTCCAAAGGGGGATCATGGGACTCCAAATGGCTACTCTCACCAATAATGTGCTAGGGAAGATAAACCCTTGGCACAGTGTTTCAGAAAATGTACCTGCAGGCATGCAGGGAGCCAGGCATGATACTATTTATGGGATGAGTTTCTCAGATATACATCAGAACAACATCCAATCTAGATTTTTCTTAGATAATGTGAAGCACCAAGAACCAGTCGCTATGTCCACACGTGTATCCACAGAACTCAATATAGGAAGCATTTCTCATCTCGAAAGGTCTGAGGTGCACAACAGTCTATCTTGTTTGCTGACCATGGGAAATTCATCACAGAGTGAGCATAAAATCAGTAGGTGCACCACTAGCTCTACGTCGAAACAATGGTAAAACCAAAAAAATGCTCAGAAAAGACCAATAATGAACCACAATTGGTATAAACACAATCTAATATTGCTTTGTCATTTCATGACATTCTCGACTTTGATGTATAGGGAGCACTGGATCTTTATGTGGATCCGATGATGAGGAAAAGTGTATATATTCTTCAACAGAAAAAAATGTAGTGTATTAATTCAAAAAGGTATAGATTACTATTGTTCAGTTCTCTGATTGACAAGAAGGTATCTTGATGTCTGTATGAAGATTTCCCAGATTTTTTTCTGGTATAATTTTTATGAAAATCCAATCACACTATGGTCTGAGTAAAATGATAGCACAATTCAGTTATCCTATGACCTGAATGGGAGTATGCTATCACATCAACCCAAGCGCATGCACGCTAAAGCCAGAGTCTGGATTGGCAAAGACTTTTGGGGTTCTCCATATGTTTGGGGTTCTCTTTAACCAGACCAGCTATCATATCCTTACTGCTGCTTTAAAAAATGAACTTGGGCTTTGGTTTGTTGGAGAGAAGATTTAAAAATAGGAACAGGCTATTTAGAATCATGGGTATATCATGTGGCACAAAGTGTTATAAATGTGAATGAGGGAGTCACAGAAGAGCATGGAATGGCTGATCTCTTTCAACAACAGATTGACGTTAATGGGGTTCATAACTGGGGTATTGTAGAACACAAAGTTCTTCAAGATCTGGGTTTAAATTGGTCTGATCTCTATTCTGTTGTTTGTCGCATTTTGGAAGTGTGGCAGAATAGGGAAGCTTCAAAAATATTGTAAAATTCAGAAATAAATGATGAATTTATGGTTGGTCCATCAGGTTGAAACCTGACAAATACCTCACTGTTGCAACTTTGTTCTAACACTGACAAGCAGTTAAAAAAGCCTTCATAGAAGTTTGTGTATTTATTGCAAAACCTATTTTATTGGCTCAACAACTGACTTCCAATCAATATTTGCCAAACATTGCTCTATTCAGAAGCATCTGAGAAATAGTACCTGGAAAATTTTATAGAACTGATAGCTCTCAAATCTCTCCCTGACACTGTTGATCACATTAGCTAGTTGAAAAAGAGCATGTTTGTCGATCATTGGAAGATCCTTATACACAATAGCACTCTCTGGCTGTAAACATATAACAAATCAGGTAAGAACATAAATAAGCAAAAAAATCATATAATTCATCATTGATATGCTACTAAACATTTAATCTAAGAAGACCATCATATTTAAATTTACTTTATGCAATAAACAAATGTCACTTAACAGTCACTTTAATAGGTTAAGGCTTGCAAGGCACTATCATGTTTCATGACCTTAAAAATTGTTTAATACTACAGACAAAAAGAAACTGATGATTGTGTATTTGTGCCAAAAAACCAACTCGTTTCAAAGGACTCTACTTTGATTGTCTTCAAGTTTAATTAAAAGACTTCCTGGGCAATTGATCTCATGGCATACACAACAAATCATGCTGATCATTCTTATTTAATTAAACATGCCAATTGAAGAGCTTTTGATCCTCATATTGTAATCCATATCAACCACAGATCAATCTAACATTTCATATACTAAGCAATGCCAAGTTGCCAACTCAATCTATTAATGAAATCATCAAAAGAAGGGTAAGGTCAAATTATTCCCACCTGTAGTTGCAATGCTAGTTAACAACGAGCTCTGGAACCAGCCTCTATGCTGATCACTTCCTTCAAGATATAAATCGGATGGACAAAACAGACCCTCTCTTTCCTTCACCACAGCAGCCCATGAAGACCCTAATTACAAGGCACCACAAGACACAAATTTGTGACAACCATGGAATGCAGAACTAAAATTTCAAAAACAACATTCCTAAAATCAAACTCATCTTCCAGGTTTTACTGTGACAACCGCCAAATTAGAACGAAACATAGCATTAGTCACTAATTTGAATACAATTAAGTAGCATCACGATGCACATAAAACGCTGAGGGCTGTAGGGGATTATTTCATGACACTCATTCATGTTCCTCTGCTACCTTTGGCCTTTAACAATTGCATAGCAAACTATGCAATCCTGTATTACTGAAGACATCAAATTCTCCTAGCAATACAACTTGTCGATGTTTATGACATCTCTATGATCTAGTTTTGCTCTTTATCGTGATAAACTAACAGTCATAAGGTTAATAGAAAATACAATACGCTTAACAGTAATTGGCCATTCCTACAACAATGCATTCAACTACAACATAAGGTAAAGTTCAACACTCAAATGCTTCAAATATTGAATTTCCTGTTATCATATCAAAGCAGTGGAGTTCAGGTTTGAAATATAATTCAGTTGCTTCAAATACTGAATTTCTTTTAGTGTCTCCCTGCAGTGCAAAGCCTGCCCTTCCAGCTCCACATGATGAATTTTCATCACAGCAAATTTCTCTATTGAATCTGCCTTCTAAACAAAACTTGGATCCACTGGCTCTCCCACCAAATTATGGATTCAATCTGCCATATCAACAAAATTTAGATCTCCTAAGCAACATGCTAGCTCTGGAACCCAATCAAGAGAAACAGATGACACCAGATTCCAGAATTCTGCAGGAGTTTTTAGCATCAGATTTTCAGTTACAAAACTATGAACCAATAATTGAAGAGCCCACAACACCAGAACATGAGTATGTAGACAGCTCAGAAATTCCAGTTCTTGAATCACCTGCTATAGAGGATGACGAAATACCCACTATCAATTTGAATTATGATGACTGGGAAGCACAATATAATCTGTATGACAACAGCATCCAATGTTTAGAAGGTGCAGATGCATTGACAATATCGAAGGCTTTAGTGGCTGTACCACCCGAAGCTGCTACAATACCTGTACCCAAGCTAAAAAATATTAGTCGACTTCGGACTGAGCATCGAGTGTAAGCACCATATCCATTTCTGGTAATGTTGCATTCTTATCTAAGCAGAATGCTTTCGAATATTTATTCATTTAAAACAGAACACAGATTGCAGGTGCTTTGGCACTAGTATATTTGAAAAACAAGCAGCAGAAGGGCAGGCTAATAGATGTACAAAGCACCAAAACCCTCATCCCTGAGCATGTTCTTTTCCACGTCATAGCCCGAACCTTGACCCAACTGAATGCACACCTGCAACAATTGGCCCAACTCGGGTCAGCCTTTATATCCCAAAACAAAATGACGTTGCAACTTAGTGATTCATCAGATTATGTTCCATTTCAGTTATTTGGGCCTTAAACAAGCCTGAGGATGTAATAATACAAAACAAGAAGATCATTTTTTTCAATGGACACGCATAAAATTATGTATCCATATTATATTGAGTTGGATCTGAGAACTTCCAAAAATACAAAAGTGAAGCTTGGGGTGAAGGTTCGATCTCCTCCCCCAACGGATTTGAAAATAAGCGAGAAAAAAAAATACCAAAAATCTGAGCATAACAGGAAGACATAAAGCAAACACCTTGATCATGTCCACGGGTTGAATGACACACGTCGAGAGCATACCAGAGGCTCCTCCATTGACAAATGGCTTCACTGTATTCCACACGTTGCCTGTCTTGGGCTTCTCCCCTGCCATCTCTCTGAAGAACTTGAAAACCCGACCGATCTGATATTGCTCTCCTTCCTCTTCCTGAGACCTAATGGTGAGAAAAAACCCACGAGAGGTGTCTGTTTGCACCCTCCTCAGCAAGAAAGAAGAAGAATAGGCAAAGCTCTGACCCGCGGTGTGCTGCAAACCCCCTCTTCAATCTAAATCATGTCGAAGTATAGGGCTTGGTCATTGCCTACATTCGAGCCTCAAAGTTGGCTATATCAATCCCTTGAATGTGGATATCAATTGGTACAGGACGCACACCAGGTGGAAAATTGAAAATCCCATGTCAAGTAGCACCAATCCACTCTCAAAGATTTTTAGCATTTGCAAGTGAAGTGGAAAGCGCGGCAATAATACGGATACGATTTTCAATTTAAAACTAAGCGTCGGATATGCGACGGTTACTTAAAATCAGAGCTTTTCCTTAAAGAAAAAACCGCTATGCTTCGATAAAAATTATTGTGCTTGGATGTAAAGTATTTAGCCTAAGCGTCGAATATGCGACGGTTATGGGAATATCCGTCACTTAACCGACGGTTATGAGAATATCCGTCTCTTAAGTGATGCTGGTGGTTACATTTACAAAAAAAAAATTTAAATTTGTGATTTTTGGTAGGTTTAAAAAGAGAAATCCACGCGCCGTTGGAAGTAACCGTCGGATTTTGGATCGAAATGTAGTAGTGTGGGTTGTCCTGCAAGTTTTCCCAGGCCTCGCACACTTTCATCTAGTAGCTTTGCTGCACTGCTCATGAGATCTGAGATCTTTGTTGCTGAGGTCTGAATATCTCTGCGACATTGTTCCCTGACCTCTGGTGGACTCTCAGGAATGAGGCGAAGTTGAAGCTTCGCAATCTGAGCCTCATGATTTGCTTTCATCTTCTCCATCTGGATGCGATGCTGGTGTGCATAGTCCTTCAGCTTGACTATCCTTTGTTCGGGTTCTTCTTCAGCCTGCATGTCGAATTTAGGGAAACTCTGACACGCCTCATCCAATGCTCAAGCTAGTGAAGCCTGCTTGCTTTCTGCTTCCCACTTCTTCTGTTCAACTTCTTCCAACTGTGCAGTGATGCTCTCACTCTGCTTCGTGGCATTCTCTAACTGCATTTGTGAGTAGCAGTCTCGTGCTTGGATTTCCTTCATGATTGCCAATTGACAAAGATGCAGCTTTGGCATAGACAACTTGGTCTAATCTATCCCAACTGTCATGCTCATATGTGAGCGAGATGCTGCATTAGTTATTATTAGGGCTGCACTTGGTACTTGCCCTCTGTTATCTTTGGCTGGCCATTGTCTTGTGTCTGGCTGCGCGCTTACTGGTTCACTGCTTGCTGTAGCGCCAGTCGTTTTTCTTTCCGCCAACTCCTTCAGTTCTGCAATCTGCTGTGCTACGCGCCGGTGAGCGCATCAAGATGCGTAGCTGCAACTTATGACCATTTGTTGGTTAATTATTTTGTGGACTTCATCAGAGCCTGATCAAGCTCTTCCATCGTCACAGTGGGCTCCTCGATGATATTCTTGTCCTTCGACGCCTTAGTTTTATTTCTTGGTGAAGGCTTCGTCACTTCCTCTGCCTCGGGAGACTTGTGCTTATCTGGGTGATTGGGGTCTGAGATGGTCTTGACCAATTCTTATTCTTCTTCATCACCTCTGTCATCTCCACCCTGGTCACTCTCGCTCTGCTGTGACTCATCTTCGCTTTCTTCAAGTGGGTCATTCTGCTGCGTCTGGCTAGGACCTGCGCCCACATATGTTACTGGGGGAACTGGTATGCTCGGCCTTGTTCCTGTGTCCTTCATCCATTCAACCGGACATTGCTTAACTACTGCAAGGATGTCTTCCTCGTTCACCACGTATGGCAACTTCGACCATTTGTGCTTGTTATCTGTGCGGGCCTGGATGAAGACATGATGCATGTCAGCCCTGAAATTGGCCACTCCCGCATACTAAGAAAATAGCTCATTACTGAGCCGTGGTGTCTTCAGAATATCATATGAAATATTCATTGGATAGAAAGCGAACACGTAGTTTGTCATCTACTGGAAGGTTTTATCCTGCAACACCCACAAAGATGCGTACCTCGCTGTGCCCAGCATGGGCGGAGGCACATCAACAAACTGTGCCTCGGTAGGTTCTTTCCATCCTACCAGTGCAATAAGCACTAACAACCATGAGTAGTGAAAGGGTATAACTTTCTCCTGTGTGTCGTGAACATCTTCGAGGAATTCTCATGTAATGTACTCTTCCCATTTGTAACTGTAGCCTTCAGTACATTTTGCACCAATACTAGAAATCGGGGCAGATACTTCATTCGGTCTACACTTTCGCATTATCTTGCATGCTAGTAGCTCTGCGGCGAAGCGAATGTTTTGATGCCGAATGGTTGAGGTTTGATACCCTCACTTTCCTTTCGTCAACCCGAAGCGTTCCTTTATGTGTTGTGCCAGCTTCGTGTCTTCATGCTTCCCAACGAATTTGATCCTAGGATCAGGCCCTTCCTTTGGAAAGCCTGTAATCCTATGAATGAGTTCTCAATTAATGATGATTTTCTGGTTTCCTATCCATAGGTTCCCATCATGCACCAACGCCAATAATTTCTTGACCACCATGGTCACCTGCGTGCTGCGACCGAAGTGGGGAACATTCAACATCTTCAACAAGCTGGCTTGCTCCAAGCCAGCAACCCACTGTTTCACTTCGAGCAACGTCGTTCCAGTCTCCAAATGATGGACGGTGTGCAAGTATGTCCCAGGTGCGAACTGTGGAAACTTTCCATGATCATTCGTATCATGGTCAGCGTACTTGAGCCGATCTATTTTCCCTGTCATTGTTTCGGCCAACTGCACACCCTGTGGCAGCGAAGGGGTGTGTAATGTGAACTTGGCTGTCCACCGAGGTGGCTGAAATCCTGTTCAAACAGGCGGAAGGTATGGTGGATGCTGCGATGCAATGTTCTCATCCTCACTGAAGTCTTCAAAACCTTCAGGTGGGAGCTGTGCTGAACCAAAAGGATTCATCTCGAGCTCCTCCGGTGTCTTTCCTACTGGTTTGTGCATGTCTTCGTTTCGCTTAGAGCGAACTTCTGGCTTAAAATTCTTCTTGGTTGCTCGTGTCTACATTGGTTGATTCGGTACTCGGGGAGTCTCTTCGTAGGGTGTAGATGCAGGTGGGTTGCTCATAAGGTTCTGTAGACCCCTCTATTCGAATTCTCTCAACAATTCCTAGACTTCGCGATCAGATGACATGGACTCGAATGCGTAATGCGAAATGCGCAGGCCTGGGTGTCTTCTTATGGAATCCAACGACCAAATCTGCCATAACTGAGCATTGAAGACACCAAATCTGACAGAGATCTTGTCCAAACGGCACTAGATTTCCCAAAATCTCATCATTACAGGTAGTTAATGCAGTTAACGTATCGGCGCCGCCAAATATGATTTTTTCTAGCGGTTGCATTTTAAGCTTCGACACACTTTTCTTCTTCGGCACAACCACTAACCTCAGCTTCGCCATAATAAGGACCTTCGACACAACATAGGCCTTCGAGCCATCCTGACACAAGCTTCAATACTTCATAAATTTCCCAACAATCTACCCAAACTCTCTGAGAACAACTTCATTATAGTCTAGTACCCAATTTCAACTATTCTTGGTACTTAGACTCTCCTTCTTACTATTACTTCTGATCAGGGGATACAGGCTTGTCCCTGTACTTTTTTAATCTACTTCCATTCACCATGGAGGGTAAAATTTCTCCATTCAATTTAGCTAATTGGACTGCACCACCATCTGTAAATTTCTGAACTATGTATGATCCTTTCCAATGTGTCTTGGATTTACCTGGGAACTTCATGAATTTGCTGTCGTACAAGAGCACAAGATCTCCAGTCTGAAAATGCTTCTTCTTAATGTGTCTATCATGCCATGCTTTTTCTCTAGCCTTCTATACTTGCTGTTGGAAACCTGCAATGAATCTGTCTTCTTCTAGTTCCAGTATCTTTGTCAGCCTTTCATTCATCATGGATGGGTCATCCATCTCTGTGAAGGTAGATATTTTGAGGCTAGGAACAATGTATTCCATGGGCATAACTGCTTCTTGTC
The DNA here is from genome assembly GCA_001517045.1 of Pseudotsuga menziesii. Taxonomy (NCBI): domain Eukaryota; kingdom Viridiplantae; phylum Streptophyta; class Pinopsida; order Pinales; family Pinaceae; genus Pseudotsuga; species Pseudotsuga menziesii. The sequence goes on from LPNX011200201.1 coordinate 63,035, forward strand.
CATATACCAGCCTAAAAGGTGTATGGCCTGTCAACTTCTTGCAAGTAGTTCTATAAGCCCATAGTACTGCTAGAATTCTAAGATCCCAATCATTTCTGTTAACATTTCAAACCTTCGTCAGAGCGTGCTCAAGAATCTTGTTAAAGGCTTCGACAGTTCCGTTTGCTTGAGGATGGTAGGCAGTACTCTTCTGATGATATACTTGAAATTCTTCAGTCAATGCTTCAATAGTTTTATTCAGAAAATGTGATCCTTGATCACTCATAAGAATGCTAGGACATCCAAACATTGATAAGATATTATCGAATATGAACTTCCCAGCTATAGCAGTGCTACAGTCCTTGACTGGTTGAGCTTCGGCCCAACGAGTAAGATAATTAGTTGTCGTAATAATGTATCTTGCTCCAGATTTCTTTGCAGGGGGGTTGATTGGTCCAACAAAATCAATAGCCCATTTGTCAAATGCTTGTAAAGTTACTTGTGGAACCAAAGGCATCTCAATCCTCCTAGATGGTTTTCCTGTCCTCTGACAGATATCGCAGCAGTGGCAATACTCTCTTGCATCCTTATGAATTGTAGGCCACCACAATCCAGCTGTCAGAATCTTCTGAGCCGTAGATTTTCCTGCATAATGGCCTCCTGCTGCTCCAGAATGTGCCTCAGCCAAAATCAATGGCTTTTCATGCTCCAAGACACATCTGCGCAGTATTTCGTCTGGTCCCATCTTATATAGCTGTCCTACTATCATTGTAAAGTCAACTGCTCTAACCACCAGCTGCTTCTTCTACTGTGTTGTCATCTCAGAGGGTGCAAAACCTGTAGACAAGTACTGAACAATATCTTGAAAATAGTCATCAACCTTCTGGATGGAAAACAATTGGGCATCAGGAAGACCTTCGTCCAAACTAGTGGGCTCTTCTCCTGACTCGAGCCTCGACAAGTGATTTGGCCCCAGGTTAAGTCTTCCTAGCTTAACTATGATCTCAAAGTCATACTCCTAAAACAAAATTAGCCATCTGCATATCCTTCCACCTAACACAGGATTGTTAACCAAATAATTCAAAGCAGAATGGTCAGTGAACGTCTTAAAATGAGATCCTAACAAATAATGTCGAAAATTCTGCAAGGCATAAACCATAGCTAGACCTTCTTGTTCTGTCGTAGTGTAATTCTTTTCTACTGTGGACAACTTCCTACTTGCAAAAGCAATAGGGTGATCAATATTACCTTCACCTGACTGAGCCAATACTACACCTAAAGCAATGGAAGATGCATCGACATGAACATGAAACTCCTTACTCCAGTCAGGAAATACTATGATAGGGGCAGTTACCATCTTTTCTTTCAGAATGTCCAAGCTTTCTTGACATTCAGGTGTCCATTCAAAATTAATATATTTCTTCAATTTCTTTTCCATAGGGGCTGTAATCTGAGCATATACTTTGATGAACTTCCTGTAATATCCAGTATGACCAAGCATAGTGCGAAGTTTCTTAACAGACTTCGGAGGCGGCAAGTTCACAATAATGGCTATCTTCGTAGGATCCACCATCAATCCTTGCTTGCATACAATGTGACCTAGCAGAATTCCAAAAGGTGCACAAAAGATACAGTTCTTCAGGTTCAATGAAATCTGATGTTGTCTACACTTGTCCAGCATAAGTCTTAAACTGGCTATATGATCTTTCAATAAGCCAAATATAGTCCAATCATCAAATTAAACTTCCAAGAATTTATGAATAAATTCCTTAAATGCATATATAACTACTCTGGAAAACATAGCAGGTGCATTCTTCTATCCAAAGGGCATAACAGTATATTGAAAAGATCCCATTTCTGTAGCGAAGGTTGTTTTATGTCAATCCTCTGGAGCAATTCTGATCTGATGGTAACCTGAAAATCCATCAGTGAAAGAATATACTTCTTGACCTCTGACATTGTCTAAAACTTCATCTGTAAAGGGGGTAGGAAAAGGATCATGTAAACATGCATCATTTAGCTTCCTCAGGTCAACGTAGATTCTGATTTCTCCCTTGGTCTTCTTTTCTTGTACCACCATAGGGCTAACCCATTCAGACTCTTCGACGGGCTCAATGATTCCTGCAGCAAGCATCTTATCTAATTCCAGCCTGAATTTTTCTTTATACTTAGGATTCAGCCTATAAGGGTGCTACTTCACAAGCTTCGCATCAGCTTTCAAAGGGATTTTTATCACTCCTATATCACCAAGGATACCTTTCATTTCTGAGAACTTCATCGGAAATAAGTCCTGATACTCATGGAGAAGTTCAGTCACTTTGCTCACCATTTCTTCGTCCCAGTAATCTCCAATGGTAGCATACTTAGGCATGTATTCTGATCCAATGTTTACTTTCCTTATCTTCAGGGGCTAAGTTACTTCGGGTGCTTCGACTGCTGGTCCATGTACTTCGCAGTGTCCTTCTGACTCAAGAATATTGATGTTGCGTGGGTCATCGTCTTCATCAATGGCAAGGTTATAACATTCTACTGCATGAGCTTCTTTTTCCTTCCAATCAGGTTGGTACTCGGCTATTTCTTTATCATCAAACACCGTAGTATGGATCAACCTAATAGCTGTGTCCAAAGCAGGGAAAACCTCATTAATAGAAAATGTAAGCACAAAACTATCAACAAGACTATCCCAACTTACAGTACCATGGCGAAGCTCTACCTCCGCATACCAATTCTTTGCTATAGGTTCTAGAGTGTGTACAAACCTATGTACCCATTCTTCACAAGGTATATGCTTCTATGCTTCATAACACTGCTCCAAATGTTCCTGAGGGCTAGTCTTACCATTAAATTTGCTTCGCACCTCCTGAGATTGGTCCATGAATCTCAGGCAAAGGCACTTTTGACAAGCTCCCCAACTATGAATATGATTTTTATGACCATTCCACCATCTGGCAACTGTGGCTCTGAATACTGATTCTAGAGTCTCCATCTTCTGTGAATCTGGTACTTGCTCTGAGAATTGTACAATAAAATCTTCTGGGTATGTCAAACCATCAAAAGTAGGAAAGATCTTTGTTTGCGAGCCAAGCCATCTTATAGACTTGGTAATTCTTGCACATCGATGTCCATGTAGCTCATAAAATCTATTCTACCAATTATCTAGACCTTCGTATGAATCAGTCATGCAAGAACTGTCGCACTGCCAATCCATGATACCTTCAGTAGTAGGGTTAACATAGTCTTCTTCTTTAGCTGTGATGTTGTAAATATGATCCAAAACATCCTGATATTCATCTCTGACTGGCTCTGTGTACCTTTCTCCTTGAGAATGGTCCAATGGTACTATGACTCTCAAGCCTTTCCCTTCAAAATTCATCTGCCTCTTCTTAAGGTTGATAACTGCATCATTGTCTATTTCCCATTCAATTCCTAGCAATGCTGGATAGGGGTTGCTATCATCAATTATTTCAATGACTTCAAAATCTGCTAAGGTATTGACTCCATCTATATCTACTGGGACACTAGGGAATCTTCCCAAGGGCACAATCTCCTGCTGATTGGCTAATCTCAACTGTATAAGGGACCATTCAAGCTTAGGTTTTCCCATTTGTTCCCATGTCTGCCTAGTTAGGAAATTCACTTCTGATCCCAGGTCTAAAATAATACCAGTCATGTCATAATCTCCTATTTGAGCATGCAATCTCATTTCTCTTCCAGTCCTTCTAACTCTATTAACAGTTTTTCCTCTATCAGAGCTTCGCTGAGGTTCCCAGGATGCAATAACTTTCTGTAACTCATTCAAAGCATTCTGATTTCTTAATAGCTTCATACAACTCTGTAAAAATGATGTTAGTGTACTTACTTGATCTGGCAAAGCTTCTTGGAACTGTAGCTGCTGTTGATGTTGTTGTGTAGTTGATACTGATGTTCTTGGATCAGCAAAGTCTTTTTTGGCTTCCATAAATGTTCCTTTTTCTCTTCCAACATCGAAGGCTGGAATTTTCTCTGGGGTCTTGCAGACCCAAGCCTCGTCAGGTTGTTTCTCCTTATTCTGCACTTGTGTTGTGGCTCCACTCCTTGTAACAATGTTGAGGGCTGGGATAGGTCTTTTCTCTATGGCAATCATCTGAACATTCTGAGTAGGAGTGCCATTTCTTTCTTGTATCTTAACTATCAAATGTGGGCATTGCTCAATCACATGATCGACTGCTCTGCAGTATCGACATGTCGTAGTTGGGTTCTGACAGTCTTTAGATACATGTCCTGCCTGATTACAGTTATAGCAAATAACCTGGCCTCGACATCTTCCAGGCATAGGACCACGACCACGACCTCTGAAGTTACCTCGACCTGATGCACCACCACGGTAACCATATCCATCATTGCCTTGTGCATCGGGTTGTACCCTATAAGCATCATATGTTCGCTCTCTCATGAGGTCAAAGCTACGACAATCGTCTTCATTGTGTCCAACTGACTTACAGAACTTGCAGTAGGGATTTTTAGGTACTTGAACATATCTCTGCAACAGATAGCAATATTTAGGTTGATGTCGGTCGGTTGTTCTACAGATCTCACAATATAGGACATTAGAGTTAAACGGGTTTGGTGCACCGGTATTCAGGTAATTCCTTAATGCAGGGCATTGTTCTTTGTCATGATCGTCTGTCGTACATCGTGTACACCAAACCTCTTCTCAAATGGCTTTCCCTTTTTTCATGTTGCGAAGCTCCAAAGCCATTTCTGCTAATTGTGCTTGTATTTGAGCTATTCCAGAATTATCTCCAACAGGAGTTGTTTCAAGTTTCATAGCAATTTCCAATGCCTCTTGCTGATCAGCAACCTTTTGTTGCATAAGTGGAGTCTTGATATGAGGCAATAGTGCTATAATGAACCATACTTTATGATGTTCTGGTCCAATAGTAAAACTAACTTGATCCAGCAGAACCTTGAACCGCTGATCAAAGTCCCAAACTGACTCACCTCGCTTTTGTTGTATTTCTTTCAGCTCAGTTATACACTGTGACTCTGATTTAGGCTTCTTGAATTATTTGATCATTGCTTTTTTAATATCATTCAATATATAGTTCTGAGTACTGGAAAACTTCATAAACCAAGTCAAAGATTGGTCTCTGAAAGAGGTGATCAACTGCACTCTTCTTGTATTTTGGTCCATAATATTCTTAGCAGTCCAAACAGCTTCACATAAGAAGCAAAACTTCTCTGGATCCTCTGATCCAGTTCCTTTAAAGACTGGGAGTTTGGTATCATCATTCACATGGGCCATAGTGGATCAAGGGGGGGGGGGAGGGGGACTGATAACAGTGGGAGGGGAACTTACTAAGGTAGACTGACCTACGACAGGACTACTAGGCCCGTTAGGGTTAATTTCAAACTGCGACGGGCTCTTAGGGATAACAGGTCTTCGCTACGGAGTTACAAGAGGGTTTCTGACAAAAGGGGTTTCTTCAGATTCAGACTCTTCAGGACTTAACGAGGTATAATCGGTATTCTGGCCTAGGGTATAGCATCCAAAAGTTCTCTTGTATCTTTTACCACTTCGAAGCAAACCACTTTGCTCGTTGAAGTCACTTTCACTTCCAAACATAGGTTAGTAGCAATAAATCTAGCAATCTGATTCAATAAGCAATATGCCTTTCTCAACCAAGAGCATTTTAATTTTCAGACTAAATGAGTTTAGGTACTTATACCTTGGTCCTTTGAAAAACTGTCTTTTCGCTTCACTGAAAGAAGTATGTGTGTTGATGGTGAACTCCGTCACAAATGCTTCAAGGGTTCGCGTTGTCCAGAAGTCAACAGCTCTAGATACCGCGTTGTTCACTCTTTTCAACAGCGTAATTCTTTCCGGGGTCCAGGCATGAAACTAATTTTCTTTGAAGTTTGTCTTTCTGTCTGTCAACCTGGATAACCACTAGTGCAATTCTATGTGGATACCACCAAAGAAAATTTCATGAATATCAGTAAAAATGTACCTTTGCAAGAAGTCATCTGAGCTACGATGAGGATCCTTATTTTCTTGTTCAACAAATTTCAGGTAGGTATCTTCGATCCACTCACCGATTTATTTTACTGAGGGCCTCCAAAACATGTCCCTCTAGGTACGACGTAGATCCCTCTTGAAGCAGATACTGGTTCAGCCGGCAACAGAACCAATTTGTTGGTGCTTAGGGCAGACTCAGGTTCTATACTTTTATCTTCCAACCAACAAACAGACCCATAGTGTTGGCCCTTTCGGCAACAACCTGTGAACAAGTTGCAGTCTCACCTGAAAGAGCTATGGGGTGCCGCAGAATCAGGTTTCTGCAGGAAAAAGAGGGATATTACTGTACCTTTAGTCTTAACAACAAATATTTATGCAATACAGATCTTCGACATTCACTTAATTAGCTTCGCAGTTTATATAAAAAGGAAGTTATTTGATTTACCCTTAACTGGGAATTCACAACGAAGTTATCATTCAATAGTTTATCTTACTTTATCACTATCTACTTATCAATTGCATAAAACATAACAGAAACAAAACAACAAGAACCACCACAACACAAGATATACGTGGTTCACCCCCAATGTAGGGGCTACGTCCACAGAACTGCGTTTTATATTCATCAAGTTACAAAACGACGCAGTTCTGATCTGCACACGCAGCTGTAGATCCTTCCTTCCAAAACCCTCTGCGCACTCAGCTGCAAAGGTCGTCCACACACACAGCTGGTACTTGACCTTGAACCCTAAAATTAGGTCTTAGATTCTTCGCACCAACTTATCATCATCACATAAATCATCAAAAACCTAACCTGACTCCTTTACATAAGTGCCTATTTATACAAGTGCACTATTACAATACCATGGGCTTAAACCATGGGCACCCAAAAACCATAAACCCTGGGCTTAAACCATGGGCCATTTACAAAAAGAGGGGTTTGGACCCAACCCCTGAACCCCTAAGACTATTTTGTGCCGCAACTCCGTTTACAAGATTCGTACCAAAACCGCGGAGTTGCCAAAATAATGGACCTTGAAGGTCCGCACCCCAACACCTAGGTTCCTTCACCCATCATGATCACATCATCCACAAACAAAATGTGGGATAGTTCTTATGAGTTAGTCACCATTAATCCTTTATAAGATCCTTCCCTTTTAGCTTGATGGATAATTCTATTTAGGGCATTTGCTATCAACAGGAATAAAAAGGGGGAAAGTGGGAACCACTTTCTGAGTCCTCTTGTAGACCTAAAAAATTTGGAGGGTGAGCCATTAATTAGTACTGCAAAGGAATCCAACTAAACACATCCCATTATCCAATTGATTGTCTCTAAATCCATCCCAATCTGTATCATTACTAGCCTTAGAAAGGTCCAATTCACCCTGTCATAAGCTTTGGAGCGATCTAATTTCAAGGCTAAGTCTTTACTCTTACACCTCTTTATGGTATGGATTGCTTCCTATGATAGGGATATTGTGTCATGGATTTGACAATTGAACAGGAATCCAAATTGTTCCTTTGTTTTGATTTCACTTAAAATTGGGTTCAATCTTTGAGCTATAGTCTTTGCAATTATCTTTTAAACCACATTGCAACAAGAGATTGGCCAAAATTCTTCAAATGAGGAGGGGTTTTGCTTCTTAGGGATGAGAGCCAAGAAGGTGGAGTTTAGGGCTCCCAAAATATTCCTGGCCCTTTGAGACTCTTGCACCACCTGTAACAAATATTCTTTAACAAGGTCAAAAAAATCCTGAAAAAATTCAATAGCAAAACCATCTGGTCATGGGCTCTTACCTTTCTGGAAGGAGTATACCGTTTTCTCCATCTCTTCCTCTATGACCTCCTCCTTCAGGAATTTGTTCATTTCTTTGTTTATCAGTCTAGGAAATAGATTGATGACCTTAAGAATTTCCTGAATATAACAGCCCTCTGGTTCCTTGAAAATATTTTTGAAAAACCTCTCCCCAACATCCATTTTTACCTTGAAGGAACTGGCCATTACTCCATCCATATCCTTTATTGTCGAAATCTTGTTCAAATTCCTTCTATGGTTGGAGAAATTGTGAAACAATTGTATATTGTTTCCCCCTCCTTGATCCATATAGCTCTGCTTTGTAGTATTAATAGCTACTCCTCCCTAGCCAGCATCTCTTCTCTTATTAGTTCATTTTCCTTGAAATCTCTCAATTCTTCCTCTATGAAAATCCCAATGTTGCTTTGACTGTAAATCTTCTTTAAAAAAATTCAACTTGTTTGAGTTGTTTCTGTTGGTTGGCCGAATAAGCCCTAGCCTAGGGTTTCCAATTCTTACAAGATCAACATGATTTTAGTTCGTTTATCTGCATATTAGTACTTGATTACTACATTGCGACTTTCCTTAGCATTAGTGTATTAAATGCAATTGATAAGGGGTTGTATGTAGTCAAACCCATGTTAGTCTTCACCAAGGAGGTTGTCACCAGTGCATTAATACCCTATATGAATGCAGTAAAAATGATGGTAGACAAAATATGTTAACAACAATAGTTTCATTGTTCATTTTTTAATTGAAATAGTTTCATAGTTCAAATAGTTCAAGAGTATAGTTATGTTCTAAAGAAAATCTAATTGGAAGAAATTAATATAAATACAATAGGAAACCAATGAAGTAAAATTAATATAAATGCAATAGGAAACCAATGAAGCAGCATCAATCAAGGCGGTGGCCATAAGTGCATTAATACCGTGTACTAATGCAATATAAACAATGGCCCACAAAAGATGTTAACAACAATAGTTTTATTGTTTCATAGTTTAATTTTGAATTGAAATATTAATACAATATAAACAATGGCCCACAAAAGATGTTAACAACAATAGTTTCATAGTTCAATTTTGAATTGAAATAAGTTCACAGTTCTCAAAAGATATTGCTCATCAAATGTCGATATTGTCGATCTAGAAAACCATCATCTCCTCGAGAAATTCTATCAAATGAATGCAAAAATAAGCAAGATACTGAAGAAATAGCAAACACTAAATTATAAGTTTGGCAGAAATAATGAACATTGAATTATAGCCATGCTAAAAAAATGAGATATTGATATTAATTATATTGTTAAAAGGTGAAGTATTATTGGTCAAGAAATGAAAGATTGATACTAATTATATTAATAAAAATGAAGTATTATCGATATTGCAAAAGATTCCAAGTTATAATAGCTTATTGGAAGGAACATTTTAATATCAATTATAATTATATTGATGTTCAATAAAGAAATTCCATAATACTAACATTATTATATTAAATATCATGTATGGACCTTTTCTTATTACATGAATTTTAAATAAAATATTGTAAAGCATTGATAATTTTTTTCTATTACATAAATTTCCAAATACAATATAGTATGGATAATTTTTGCCTATTACATAAATTTCCAAATACAGCATAGCCTAGGATAAAACATGGAAAATCATTTATAACATTATTTCTACTTTTTCCTTTGTTTTCGTGTATATTTACAAATTAATAACACATGTTTTAACTTATTAATAATATTTGATCTCTCTCGGCACTTGATAGAGCGGAGGATTTGGATCTAAGCTGGTTAGTAATACGTTCAATGATTAAAAAACAAAAAAACATCAAATCATGAATTATTAAGCAATT
>LPNX011200201.1:72693-106420 GCA_001517045.1 Pseudotsuga menziesii
TCCCACAGAGAACTTGACTTTTTAGTATGTCAAAAAATACACCAAGATCAAAGCTAGACCCATAATATATTGGCAAAAAATTATTTCTCATCTTTCAGACCCATAGTCCTGTAACATATATACATCTTCGTTATCACAATTTACAAAACCATCTTTCCATCTTATGAATGGAGTCTAATTCAATGTTATGTCCTCTATCTCATGGTTACCTGGATCAAGTAGCAGAGCTATCTTAGATAGACTGTCTACTTCCATGTTCAAATATCTGTAAATATGTACAATTCTGAGCCCTGTGAAGAATTCCAATATCCTTTTGATTGCTTTTAGCAGTTCTTGTAAGTGAGGGACATCAATTTGAATCTTCCTGTTTACCCAATCAACCACCATTTTGGAGTCCCCAAATGCTTTCAACTGAGTTATACTGTTGTTTATGGCCATTTTTAGGACCAAGTGTAATGCTGCTAGTTTTTCCTTGTTATTGGTGCAATGTCAAGGGGAAAACTTTGCTTGTAACTTATGTTTATCTGAGAAGTATAGCACTCCTCCTGAGCCTTCTAGGGGACGGTCTCCTTGACTTGGACCATCGAATAAATCCCATGGTACAACTTTGTTTATCTATGGAGGAAACAAAACTCTTAATTTTGGCTCTTTTTCTTTGGATTTATGCTCCTTGGTCCACTGTACCACAAGCGTTGTTGTTACTTTATAAGGAATCAATTTATTACTAAAAATAACTGTGTTTCTTTCCCACCAAATTCCATATGAGAAAACAGATGGGAAAGAATTGTATAAACATACTGATCTTTTAGTCCACTAGGCTTTGGCCTTGTGTTCAAGAGAGACCCCCGGTATCCATCGATAATTTAGTTCCTTACACATTGCCTTGCATATAGACTCTGCATAAGAACATAAATTAAACAAATGAGAACCAGTTTCCTCGTCTGAGTGACAAAGTGCACATTGGTTTGAACCAATCCATCCTCTCTTCTACAAGTTATTCCAGGTTAAGAGATTGTTGTTAAGAGTCAGCCACAAAGTCATTTTGGCCTTTAGGGGGGCTTCATACTTCCACTGTTGCTTCCACCAATCCTTCTTTCTTCCACCAATCCTTCTTTTCTCCCTGATACTGTTCCAAAGACCAAGTCTTGGATCCTAGTTTAGCCGTGAAATCCCCATTAACAGGATTTTTAGTCCAGACCAATTTATCTTTTTCTTCCTCCTCTAGATGAATAAAATAAGACTTGAGCAAAGAAAAAAAATCATTCCATTCTTCCCTAAGTCCTTCCCCTAGACCTAGATCCTCTGAATTCTTCCAAAGAGTTTCCCTCTGCAGTGAAATAGAGAATGCTTGGTTTAGTTTATAGATCCCTAAACTTCTTAGTTTGGTAACTAGGGCTTCTGACAGTTTATAATTCTCCCCTGATCCAGTGCACGGGTCTTGTCCAACCTATACTTCTCTCCCATTTCCTACCGACCAGGCCAACCTGTTCCCTACTTGAGGGAAGGCTAGTACCAGAGCTTTCTAGCCTATAGACCCATTTTTTAAAGATTTATCTCGTTTCCTAATCCAATCTTGGATGGACCCATTGGGACGGTATTTGGAAATTAAGACCTTCCCCCATAAGGAATCAAGATTCTTAATTAGGCACCACAAAGTTTTTACAGCCATAGATTTGCAGAATAGAAAGGGGTTCTTGATGCCCCATCCACCCAAGTCTTTAGGACAGGATAACAATTGCCAATTTGCTAAATGGATTCCTTCTGAGTGTTTATTGGCATACCATCAAAAAAAGAATAAATTTTTCCTTAGTTTCTGTAAGATACCCTTCGAAATGTAAGCAATTGTAGCTCTGTAAGCTGGGATACTTTGAAGGACTGCCTTGAGGAGAACTAGCCTCCCTCCCCTAGATAATAACTTATAATTATAGCACCCAATACATCCTTCAATTTTTTTGTATAACCACATACAGTCTTTAAAGGAGTAGGCATTAGGTTTGAGTACAAACCCTAGATATTTAAACCCTTCATCCATTGGTTTTATAGTGTAAGGGAATTCGGTACTTAGCCTTTCCCTCACCTTTTATGGGAAGCCATTTTTGGAGAGAATGGACTTCTCTACATTAATATGCATTCCTATAGCCTTCTTATACAAGTCCAGTATCTGTTCTTCTTCTTTAAGGTTTTCTCAGGTTCCTTCGCTCATCATGATCACATCATCCACAAACAAAATGTGGGATAGTTCTTCTGAGTTAGTCACCATTAATCCTTTATAATATCCTTCCCTTTTAGCTTGATGGATAATTCTACTTAGGGCATCTGCTATCAACAGGAATAGAAAGGGGGAAAGTGGGAACCCCTGTCCGAGTCCTCTTGTAGACCTGAAAAAGTTGGAGGGTGAGCCATTAATCAGTACTGCAAAGGAATCGGACTGAACACATCCCATTATCCAATTGACGGTCTCTAAATCCATCCCAATTTGTATCATTACTAGCCTTAGAAAGGTCCAATTCACCCTGTCATAGGCTTTGGAGAGATCTAATTTCAAGGCAAAGACTTTGCTCTTGCACCTCTTTATGGTATGGATTTCTTCCTATGATAGGGATACCGCATCATGGATTTGACAATTGAACATGAATCCAAACTGTTCCTTTGTTTTGATTTCACTTAAAATTGGCTTCAATCTCTGAGCTATAGTCTTTGCAATTATCTTTTAAACCACATTGCAACAAGAGATTGGCCTGAATTCTTCAAATGAGGAGGGGTTTTTCTTCTTAGGGATGAGAGCCAAGAAGGTGGAGTTCAGGGCTCCCAAAACCTTCCTGGCCCTTTGAGACTCTTGCACCACCTTTAACAAATATTCTTTAATAAGGTAAAAAAATTCCTGAAAAAAATCAATAGTAAAACCATCCGGTCCTGGGCTCTTACCTTTCTGGAAGGAGTATATCGTTCTCTCCAGCTCTTCCTCTATGACCTCCTCCTTTAGGGAATTTTTCATGTCTTCGTTTATCAGTTTGGGAAACAGATTGATGAGCTTATGAATTTCCTGAATATAACAGCCCTCTGTTTCCTTGAAGATATTTTTGAAAAAACTCTCCCCAGCCTCTGTTTTTTCCTTGAAGGAACTGGCCATTACCCCATCCATATCCTTTATTATCGGAATCTTGTTCAAATTCCTTCTATGGTTGGCAAAATTGTGAAACAATTTTGTATTTTTCCCCCCATCCTTGATCCATATAGCTTTTCTCTGTTGTATTAATAGCTCCTCCTCCCTAGCCAGCATCTCTTCTCTTTTTAGTTCACTTTCCGTGACCTCTTTCAATTCTTCCTCTGTGAAAATCCCAGTGTTGCTTTGACTATAAATCTTCTTTAAAAAAATTTGAACTTATTTGAGTTATTTCTGTTGGTTGGTCTAATAAGCCCTAGCCTAGGTTTTATCACCTTCTTTATTCTTTGTAGGTTTTCCAACATTTGTTTCATGAAGGTGACATTGGAAGTGTCTTCCAACAGGTCCATGTATCTCCTACTAACTTCTGGTAATCTTACTCCATCAACCATGCAGGGTTAAATTTGAATGGGGTAGTCGGTTTAGGCTCTGTGCTTTGAATTTGTAGGAGAACTAGAAGATGGTCAGATAGGCCTCCTACCTCTACCCACATTTTAACTATTAAAGAACCTGAAAGTAAATTTTATGAAAGAAAAAATCTGTCTAACCTCTTGGATATGGCTTGCTCCCCGCATATGTTGTTCCTCCAAGTTGGGGTTAGCTTCAATGGTTCTAGGTCCACCATATATTTGGATTCAAAGAGCACACCAAATAAAGTACCTAGGCCATCATTACAAGCTAATAGACCCCGTTTTTCTTTTTCAGATAATGTTATATTCAGGTCCCCTCCAAGTATCACGTTCTTTGGCTCCAACATTCCCAAGGAGGAGAAGTTTTCCCAAAACACTTTCCTTTCTTGATAGGGTTCATAGACATTATACAGAGCATATGATTCCCCGGTGGCTTTCTATATGAGAACTATTTTAAGCACCGTGTTGTGCTTCGCCACTGCCACTTCCTGGAATTCCTAATTCTAGGCGGTTATGAGACCCCCTTGAATGCCCTTCTGAACTTATGTAACCAAGGCTCCATCCTTTGAGCCACGATTCCAAAACTTCCTTAGTTTTTTCACCCTCCATCATTGTTTCATGGAGGAAAATGATCACAGGTTTGATATTAGTGACCATTCTTTTGAGAGATTTTATCTTGGGGGAGCTCCCCAACCCCCTTGTGTTGAAGGATAGAACCAGCATCATGTGACCCTGACCTGGTCCTTCCTTGCTCTAAAGGCCCTACTAATCATTTCCTACTTACCATTCCTAACATCCACCTCAGCTTGGGTTTTAGCTATCGCCATGTGATATTTCCTCCCTACGGTGACCTTAGGAATCTTATATGTTGCTAATCCTTTGGATGAAACTTGGTCTCTTTCGACTAAAACTTTAGACCGTGTATTATAAATTTTATGCTTAATCCACGAGGGGGGGTCCTTTGGAGACGACACCTTTTTTTGTATTCCTTTTCCGAGCTCATACATGTGTCCTTAGTTTCCTTATTTGGTGTTACCACCTCATTTCCCGCATGCAAGACAATTGTTTCGGGCCGCATCGATATCGAAGTAGTTCCCTTGACAGGATTTATCAGCTCTCTTTCAGCATGCGAGACAATTGTCTTAGAATGGGACTGCACATATCTCGATGTATTCACATAAGGAGAATTTTCAGGAGAGGGTACCATCTTACCAAGGAGTGCAGGTAATCCTTCTTTTGCCGAGGTAGTTCTATCCTTGCCACCTTTTGTCATCGCTTTGCTCCTTTCTCTGAATTGTGCAGACTATTTATCCAATTATTTCCTATACTACCGACGTCTTCGCTCTGGGAATGGACAGTCTCGTGCAATGTGGACAACTTGTCTGCAGGAGAAGTATCGAAATTGAATTTTCCAGTAATCCAATCTTTGTCGCCACGGACTCCCATGGAGCTCCAAATGAATTTCCTTGAACAAACCATCACGTAAATCCACTCCGATTAGAATTTTGGAAAACCTTCTGTCCACCTTCTGCTCCCATTCTTCCTTTAGGGCTACGAATTTACCAATTTTATCTCCTATCTCCTCCAAAATATCCTTTTTCCAAAACATCATGGGAGGTCCTGGAAAAAATGGCCCATATTTTTTGCACATTCTAGGGTTCTTGGTTGGATTCAAAATCCATGTTCCACTTATTGAGAATCAACCCTGAAGGCCCCCATTGCCAGTTGTTTTCTAATAATATCTTCCTCTCTGCCTCGGTATTGACCCGAAACGGTATCCAACCCCAGGAAAGAATGTGGAACACTGGTAACTGTCGTAGATGGGAGCTCCAGGTTTCTTCCATCCACTTCTAGAGCGCTGCTTCGTCGACTGTTTTTCCGCAGAACCGTCCGACCAAAGCCAGCGAAAGATAGTCAAGTATTTCTGTTAGAAAAATAACCTTCCCTATAGTTAAGGATGCTATGTGTTTTTTAGCTTTGGCTCCTGTACGTTTTCTTACTGCTATCTCGCCACCTTTATTTGCTATTAGTGTTGAATCATCCTTCCTGCTTGAAGGATTGGGCCTAAGTTTCTCAAGCGTGGGAGTGGACAACACTTCATGTTGAGGTTTCGCCATTTGTGAGAAGTGTGTAAAAATATGTCCTTCTGGTGCGGTAGAGTGATAATCTACTTCATCTATCACCTAGATCAAAGCTAAACCCATAATATCTTGGCAAAAAATTATTTCTCATCTTTTCAGATCCACAGTCCTGTAACATATATACATCTTCGTTATCACAATTTTCAAAACCATCTTCCATATTATGAATGGATTCTAATTCAATGTCTCCTGGTTACATGGATCAAGTAGCAGAGCTATCTTAGATAGACCATCTGCTTCCATGTTCAACTCTCTGTAAATATGTATGGTACAAAACCCTGTGAAGAATTCCAATATCCTTCTGATTGCTTTTAGCAATTGTTGTTAGTGAGGA
Organism: Pseudotsuga menziesii; assembly: GCA_001517045.1. NCBI lineage: Eukaryota > Viridiplantae > Streptophyta > Pinopsida > Pinales > Pinaceae > Pseudotsuga > Pseudotsuga menziesii. The sequence continues at coordinate 78,742 of LPNX011200201.1, forward strand.
GCATCGATTTGAATCTTCCTGTTTACCAAGTCAACCACCATTTTGGAGTCCCCCAAAACTTGCAAATAAGTTATATTGTTGTTTACAGCCAGTTTTAGGACCAAGTGTAATGCTGTTAGTTTTGCCTTGTTATTGGTGTAATGCCAAGGGGAAAACTTTGCTTGTAACTTATGTTTATCTGAGAAGTATAGCACTCCTCCTGAGCCTTCTAGGGGACGGTCTCCTTGACTTGGACTGTCGAATAAATCCTGTTAACAACCCTACCTAGCAGAGGTTCGAAAAGATCATACTGAAGAAGGGGTAATGGTCGTTTATAATACTTTGGTTAAAATTTTTATGGTATGAAAGTATGGCAAGAGGCAAAAAACGATGAGTTATCAAAGGATCTAATGGTGCGAAGCGAAAAGATGGAGATCAATGGCCTGTATTGTGTCCGCTCTCTAAAACATCCAAGAAGGATAAGTGCATGCGAGCGTTCAATAAAACATAGAGATCAACGGTCGTCAATCCAGCTTGATGAGATCTACGGTCTTGGCAGACTCCGCCTTGTGAACCTACACGTTTGTTAAAACAAAGGAACCTGGCGGAATGGAGTACGTGTCACTCGATCTGACAGCGGGGAAATAATGGTGAATTACATTGACGATCGTGGATGAATCCGGAGCAGGAAGTTGTGCGGTAGTTGGAAGTAAAGGGCGGTAGCGGAATTGAAACCACTATACACGTGGTCAATCGTGGTACATTCCGGAGGCAAAAATGGTTTAGTGGAAACAGCCAAAAGGAGCCTCCGGAGTGGGGTCCTATAAAAGAAAAGTTGACTTGTTCAATAATCATTTTATTGGCGTCGGACAAGTGAAAAGGGCCTACGTGCTCGTCAACCTTCAACTGTATATTTCGAACACACGCGGCCACAGTAACAGGTAAGGCTCAAACGCCCATAATTCATCTATCTGGTTGCCATTACCGACTGAATTATGGACCAAGGAAAAGAATTGCAAGAGTCTGGTCATATTTTAGATGATAGGGAAGACTATCTGGTTGATAGGGACAGAGGAGTGTGTGACGCTTTCCTGTCCATAGGAAGCGTATCAGTCAGTAAAGAGAGGTTGTGGCATTATAATTCACAGGGCAATGATGTCTTAAATGTCTGTAAATCCTTTTTATATTATTTTGCCATCGAACAAACCCTGCATTTTACTGAGTTCATAGAATGGTGCACGGTTAATTATTCCCCTTCTCAAAGAGTCATTGTAAGTCAGTCTACTTCTCGATTACTCTGTAAAATCAATTCCAAAGTTGTCCGCAAAAACTTAAACCTGCCCGACAGTTACCCTGACAACCGTGAACCTGTAAATGAGTCTATTCTTGCTGAATTGTAAAAAAGTTGTATCACTGAAGTCCGTTGCAATTTCCTGTCCAGTATTTTGAAAGAGGGTCAGTCATTAGACGGTCTTTTCCTACCTTACCATGTTCATATTTTCAAAAATGAAGTTCAGTTAGTAGTATCTTTGGTCTGTCAAATCTTAGGTCTTGACGATGATTGTCATGTAAAAGAAGTTATCCTTGGTTTTTTATTAAAAATAAATTCGTTAGGTTTTGAGTCTCAGTCAGTCCCTGTGTTGAGTCTAGATGAATACTTGGCGGAAGCAATACATCTTCAGTTAAGTGAATTCCCAAAAATCAGGTTCTTTAAATTTCAAACTTACTTGTTGAACATGTTGCTATGTTCAAATGTCACTGAATTACAGTTTTTGAGTACCATCTTCTCTTCTGATTTACCCAAGAAGATCAACATGTTTGAGTTTGCCAATTCAATCATGTCAGAGATATATAAAATGTTGTTCGATGAAGTGTTGCCCCGTGTGCTAGAAGAGATGAAATGCCTGATGCAGTCCCCGCCTGAGGATCGAGTCGGAGACTGGTTCCTGTATAAAGATTGTACTGTTTTGAGGATATATGGATTCACTGGGGAACAATATAAGTTACCTGCTTTCCTCACTCCGAGATTTTTTGCATTAGATTTCATGAGGCAAAGGTTGCATTCAAAGGAAGAACATTTTGGAGGCTTTAAAAAATCTTCAAATATCAAATTCCCTCTGAAAGCTGGCTCTTTTATTTTCAAAAATAAAGGTGCCTTAGTGTTTATTGAAAAGTTACTGGGAAGCATGGAATTTCAAAAAGAGCCAAGAGTAAATTATGATCCCCAACATGTAATTTCCCTGAGGAAGCAGGCAAACAAAAACAAACCATTTGACCACCAGTTTATTGAAGGGTTGAATGAAGCAGCCAATCTGTTGCAGTTTATGGAGACTCCAATGTCCGATGGAGATGCAAGTACTTTACCAGTTACAGTATCACAAGTGACAGAGGGTCCTAATGTTTTGATTAAGAGGAGTCTGTCTGAAATTGAAAGCATGGAAGTGGATGAAGATGGGTCACATAAAAAGGAAAAATTGTTACAAGTTGGTGGAGTTTCAAGTGAAGAGATCTCTGATGATTTCAAGAGAGTTACTTTAGTCCCAACAAAATCTGTACAGGTAAATCAGTTTTCTTTAAAAAGTGTAGACGGTTCAAAATCAAGCCCAATTTTCAAGTCCAAAGAGGAACTCAAGGCCAATTATATGGAAAAGCGAAAGCAGTCTCTGGAAGAGACAAGGAATTTACTCCCACGGGTAAGGAGTTTAAGCAATCCAAAAACCTCCTTGATTTCTGCTAGAGATACAGAAAGAAATACCTTCAAATTGGCCATGGTTAATGATAAAAATATTTCAGAGATGGAGATAAGGTTGGACAAGATTAGTGTACCCAACAAGATACAGCTACACAAGCAACCAAGTGACATTATTTATTCAGACCTATTGCAAGCTATGATGAGAATCAATAAGCTACAAATTTTGGTAGATAAGTTAGAGGTTCAAGTAAAACATGAAAAAGTTGAAAATAAGGCCAATGCCATTCAAATTAAAAAGCTACAAGAAGATATTATCAGTTCAGGAAGTGAGAAAGATAACACGCAAGCAGTCAAAAGAATGCTGGAAGAAAAGGACAACGCTCTCCAAGTTTTGAAGAAAAAGTTGAAGATCCCAAACACTGAGCATGTTCAATCATCCGAATTATTGGCACTGCAAGAAGAGAAAGACAAGATCTACCAGGAGATGATGGAACCTAAAGGAAGAGCTGTTAAATTACAAGAGGAAAAAGACAGGTGGGAAACTGAACGGAGTGAGATGATATCTCAAATCGCCCTGCTAAAAAAGGACCAAAATGATGAAAAGGAGATCATGGAGGAATTGATGAGTCAGACTCCCACTGATGAGGACCTGTCTATTGTAAATATTGAGAAGCCATTAAATGATTTTTCTGCAGATGATTTGTTAGTACCTATGTCCCAGGTAAGCCTAAAGGATGAAGAAATAAAAGAGTTAAAGGTAGAAAATGAAAAGATCAAGTCCGAATTAGCCAAAGTAAGTGATAATAAAAATAAAATATTGCAAGACAGAAATCAGCTACAAAAGAAATTCAATGAACTGAAAGAAAGAAACATTGGGAAAGGTCCTCTCCAAGGGGAAAAGCACATCATTTGGGACACCTTATCTATAGAAATCACTAAATTCAGGAACCATCTGAACTTTATCGATGATCAAAGCATATTGATCAATTTAGCCCACCAAAGACTAAATTTAGTGAATGAAAATATGGAGAGAAGACCCCTTACCACAACCCAGAACACATTGAATTTTTTAAATTCATTAACATACCAGAAATTACATGATATGGGAATAAAAGACAGAATATCAATAGTACTATGGGCTAAAAGGTTTATCCACAAGCACCATTTAATAAAGACAGTCCAGGACTAGACATATGAAATTCTTTCACAGGTTAATAACTTCAAACAAGTTTTCAAAGAGCTATTTGAGGACGGCCTACCATCCTTTTGGGAGGAGGAAGGATGGATGTTTTCTCAGGAGCACTATCACAGCTTCTTAGTTCAAATCCGCATGGATCATTCCAAATTTGATGATTTGGAAAAAGGCCTTACGGGGAAAGCTATTGTGGACAAATTGACAGAGGATTTCGAAATCTTACAAAAGTTCCTGATTATCAGGAGAGGATTGCCCAAGGTGTCATATGAAGCTTACATGGAGATAGAAGTGTCAATTCGAGAGATGATGGAACATGATACCCCAAGCGCAGAGTAATGAAAATCCGTGGAAAGGTTCGGAAAGACAAAATACATCCTTCATTCATGAGAACAAATGTCGCGCGCTGAGGAGCTGCTGGAATAGGCCTTGTACCAAGTTGATTTAATTCAATGATCTGTTAGGATTGAAGCTGTAGTTTATTCCTAGAAGTTAGGAATTTAGTTACAAGACTTTAATTAAGTCGATCATTCAATTATGAATCTTCTTGGAAGATGAATCATTTTATGTATATATTTGCATCTATTTTATTTGATGGGGGTTGGAACCCATCTTGTTGTTGAAGGTTTTGAAAGACATATTATTTTTTGAATAACAGAGCGAATGCATAAGAATTATCATAGATTCCTGTGTCGTTTCCATTACAGTCCGTATTTTTTTCCTTATGTGATTGTGTTTTCCAGTGTAACACTTCATTCTGTTTTTCTTCATATCTGAAACATAGTATTGGATGGTTAGAATTCATAATGTTTATGCTTTGATCATCGTTTTGGATATTTTATAGATTCTTCTACTAAAGTTAATATAGAACTCATCTTTGATGCTCTGTATTAATGGGTTGTTCATTATCTCTTCTGTCTCACCTGAACTAAATGAATGACTGTGATGAAATGGTTACCTTGCCTTTGATAAATCTCATGTATATGTCTTTGTGATATTTTTATTTTTATATGACCCCATGGCCATTGGCCAATGGTTATGTGTTGTTTCAACCATCTACACAAATCTTTGGATGTTAGCTATATCTGGTCTCGTTAAATCTGTATTGAGAGATCCCTCTCTGGAAGAAAAACCAGTTTCTTTCTAAAGTGGATTTGTTGTTATCTTGGGATTTACCTTTACAACCTTGGGTACATTCTGAGTGCTAACAAACTGGCGCCGTTGCCAGGGAACGAAAGTGCATATCTACCCTGGGGGAACGACAGTGTTTAAAAAAAAATTCTATGGGCAAACATGAATTTTTAACAGTAAAAGGTTGTATATTTGTCCTAGCGACTCCATTGTAAAACTTCTTTAGAACTTAAGGAGTCATTCTAGCTTCGAGAAGTGGCACATGCGAGGTAACTCTGATACCGAAATCTTGAAAAGTTTTGAAGACCCGGAAAAGTTATTTAAGAGAAAAAATAAAGAAAAGTTAGGTTTTCCTTTGTTTGGTGCATCATCATCTCAAGATTCTCATATTGATCCAGAATGGGAAGTTAATGCTGGGAAAAGTCTGTTGAGAACCGAATCCGAGTCTGACCTTAAGAATACTAAGTTTAATCCTCGTAGGTTAGAATCTTATTTGTTGGATTCCCTTTGGAGAGATTTACAACAAACCACTAAAGTTGAAACATTTACCTCTCAAAATACTCAAAGCTCTTCAGTTCCCGTGAATCCACCTAGACCAATGGAAGCCAGATTTGCTCCCTTGCGTTTGCCCCCTTTATTACATGACCTTCCTCAGAACTATTCCCAAAGAATTTCTTTGTTTGATGGAGAAGGTGATGTAACCGCAAAACAACATAAAGCCAAATTTGGAGATTTCATTGACTTAGAAGAAGTTGATTATCCAGATGTTAAAATGCGGTTGTTTGCCCAAAGTTTGTCAGGTGAGGCGAAGAAATGGTTTAAAGATTTGCCAAATGGGTCTATAGTGAATTTTCAGGCTTTCCAAAATGCTTTCCTAGATAGGTGGGATGATAAACAGAACCCTTTGCAGCTCTTATCTCAGTATAACAGTCTCAAAAAGGGAGGTTTCGAATCTATCCATGAGTTTTCTAGCAGGTTCATGAGGGTTTATAATTCCTTTCCGGAGGATATAAAACCTTCTGCGGCCACAGCCAAATTACACTATGTTGGAGCTCTTGATAATGACTTTGCATTTTCATTAAGAGAAAGAAAATCAGCAACTCTGGCTACCATGTTTACAGATGCTCTGGAAGTAGAAGCGAATATGATGGCAAGTGGAAAGATGAAACATAGAGATATTGATAGAAGGAAAAATGAAGAAAATTTGACTTCTGCTTCTTCTTCTACTAATGATGACAAATTTGAAATGATGTTGAAAACCATGGAAAAGTTGATGGATAGATTAACTATGGATAATAGGGTATTCAATAGAGAACAAGCTGAGCCTCAAATCATGAATCCTAATCTCAGAAGACCGAATCCTCCTGTTCCTCCCCAAAACTGACAAAGAGATGTAAGGAATCCAAGAAATTAGGAGGAACAACAAATTCGTCCACCATTCCCGGAAAATTATGTTGCTGATGAGAAAGATCCCGCTGAAAATGAGATTCATCTTTTTGGAGAACAGGAATCAAAGATATATCTTATTGAGGAAGAGCATAACATGTTTGGACAAGAAGGTGGAAATAAAGAATTTGAAATGGAGACCGAGCAGTATCAAAGGGGTTAGTTACACGCTATGGATGATGTGCAGAGAAAAATCAGACTAAGGAATAGGGATGTCCTCATAAATAAAGGAAAGGCAAACCCAAATCAACCTTCCACTAGTTCTTTGAATGTAGAAAGGGGAAAAGAACTACAAAAAGAGTCTTTTGTAATTAAAGAGGTTGAAAATGATGTACAACGGGATAAAATAATGAAGCAGGTGGCTCCGGTTGATGTGGAAAAAATTGGTTCTGGCTTCAATTTACAAAATGAACTTTAAAAGATAAAAATATTTGTTCCATTTAATGAGTTATTGAGAAACATTGAATACAGAAATACTATCACAAAAATGGTCCAAAATCAAGGAGAATGGCAATCTGACATTTTAGAGTTGAACGATGATAACCCTGTTATTTCGTTTGGGTCAAAAGTTGAAAATTTAGAAAGTGAAGAAGTCCCTCCTTTCTATTTGAGTTTAAATGTGCATGATAAGGTGGTCCACAATGCTATGCTAGACTCAGGGGCATCACATAACTTAATGCCGAAAGGAGTGGTAGAGAGTTTGGGATTAGAAGTAACAAGACCTTATAAATATTTGTACTCATTTGATTCTAAAAGAGTGAAATTCCTTGGTTTGATTAAAGATATGGTGGTAACCCTAAATAAATTTCCATCTAAAGCTATAGTCATGGATGTGGTAGTGGCAGATATTCCACCTAAGTTTGGGGTACTGTTGTCAATATCTTGGACTTCCAAGTTAAAAGTTATTTTACAGATGGATATGTCTTATGCTACAATTCATGTTCGAGATGGGAGCAGAAGATTATATAGTGAAAAAGGAACCCCTTATGTAGTGAGAAGTCAAGATAAACCTGAAATTCATCACATCTATGCTGTTGATACTGATTTGGGGTCTTCCATTTTCTTTAATGATATTGTTCCACATGATGTAGAAGAGGCATTGCAGAAGAAGTCTGAGGAGAATAAGGAAAAGGAAGTGCTGGAGCAAGATGCATTGGAAGTGAAACAAAAAAAGGAAGGCTAGTGGATTATGTACTTTGACGGGTCTGCTGCAAAAATAGGTACTGGAGCCGGTGTGTATATAATTTCTCCTATTTGGGATTTCAAATATTTATCATATAAATTAACGTTTGAGTGCACAAATAATGTGGCAGAATATGAAGCTTTGTTATTGGGATTACATGCTTTGAAAGATTTGGGTGCTCAAAAAATAAGAGTCTTGAGGGACTCAGAGTTGGTGATAAATCAAGTAAATGAGAGCTATCAAACGAGTCATCCTCGGATGAGGGCTTATAGAAATGAAGTATGGGATATGTTGGGAAACTTCTTTACAGAACATACAATTCAGGTAGTTCCCAGGCATGGAAATTTGGTAGCTGATTCTTTAGCTGTGGCCGCTGGAAAATTTGAGACCCCTGTTGCTGGTCAAAGGGAATACTAGGTGGAAATTGTAAATAGAACCTCTATTCCTAATAATTCTAAATATTGGCAGGTATTCAAAGATGACATGTAGATCAGGAGGTTCTTAGAACTCTCAGGAGAATTTGTGAATACTCCTATCGACACTGAGAATGACAATGACGTGAGTATTCAAGATGATGAAGATCTTGAGAAAGGTCAAGATGATGAAGATCTTGAGAAAGGAGGGCATGGTGCTGAAAAGTTAAAGGGAACCTTAGGAGGTAAGGATATTATCCAGTTAAAAAATAATTGCATACCAAGAGGGCTAATTCCGTTAGAAAAACTTTTTGATCAAAATGATGTTGCCAAAAATCCAAAAGTAAAGCCTGTTGAGGATGCTGTTGAAAATAGGAATATTGGCACTGAAGAGAATCCTAAGGTTATAAAATTATCCAAGAAATTTCCTGAAAAATAAAAAGAAGAGTATGTGAAATTAATGAAAAAGTATACAGATGTATTTGCTTGGAGTTATGAAGACCTGAAAGAGTACGATACATCTATCATACAGCATACTATTCCTATAAAGCCTGGAGAGAAACCTTTCAAGCAGAAGCTCAAAAGGATAAACCCTAAGTTGCTTCCTATTATTGAGAAGGAAATTAAGAATTTATTTGATGCCAAGATCATTGTCACTGTAAGGTTTTCAAAGTGGGTTGCAAACCTTGTTCATCTTAGAAAGAAGAATGGAGAAATAAGATTGTTTATAGATTTTCGGAATTTAAACAAAGTTTCTATGAAGGATAATTATCCTTTGCCAAAAATGGACCATATATTACAGAAAGTAGTTGGGGCTGAAAGAATTTCAATGTTGGATGGTTTTTCTGGCTATAATCATATCAAAGTATTACCTGAAGATCAAGAAAAAACTGCTTTCACTACACCTTGGGGCACCTTTATGTATGCAAAGATGCCTTTTGGCTTGATGAATGCAGGAGCTACTTTTCAGCGAGCTATGGGCATTGCTTTTGCAGGGGAAATTGGGAATTTTGTGGTGATCTACATCGATGATATCATAGTCTATTCAAAATCTAACAGAGAGCATCTGCGTCATCTGGAGAAAGTTTTCATGAAATGTAGGAAGTTTGGCATATCATTGAATCCAAAGAAGTCCAATTTTGCATTGGAAGAAGGAAAGTTGTTGGGCCATATAATATCAAAAGATGGAATAAAAATTGATCCTGAAAGGGTGAGTGCCATTCTGAAAGTAGGTGAACCCAGGAGTAAAAAGGAGATACAATCATTCTTTGGGCAGGTAAAATTTTTGAGAAGGTTTGTGCCAAGTTTTGCTAAGATCTTAATGAATATCACAAATATGTTGAAGAAAGGTCACGAGATAAAATGGAATGCTGAAGCTAGAAAGTCTTTTTGGGAAATCAAAAAAGCAATATCAGAGGCTCCTGTGTTGGTGAGCCAAGATTTTACCAAAGACTTCTCAGTATTTTTATATGCTTCAGAATATACTATAGCAGCAGTTCTATTACAGAAAAATGATGAGAATTTGGAACATCCCATAGCATTTTTTAGCAAAATGTTAAGGAGTGGAGAATTGAAATATCACATTATGGAGAAAAAAGCTTATGCCTTAGTCAAAGCATTGAAGGATTTCAGAGTGTATATTCTGCATTCACATATAATTGCACATGTTCCAACTGCTGCAGTAAAAGGAATCTTGACACAACTAGATCCAGAAGGTAGAAGAGCAAAATGGATTTCTACATTATTGGAGTATGATATCGAAATAAATCCCACCAAGTTGATTAAAGGACAAGGATTAGCTAAAATGATGGCCAATTCAAATTGTGAAGCTTTGCAAATTAATTTCTTATCTCACCAAGCTAATCAGTTAGATACAGAAGTGGAAGTAATGGCTGATTTTGTGGCTTCTCCATGGTATTCTGATATTATATATGTCCTTCGAAATTTACAAGCACCAGAGGGATTGAGTAAGTCAAGAGCCCGATCCATAAAATTGAAAGCTGCTGAATTTTGTATTCTAATTCAATATCTTTATTGGAAAGACCCCAGAGGAGTGTTGCTGAATTGTCTTTTGGAAAATGAAGCTCAGCATATAGTCAAAGAATTTCATAAGGGAGATTCTGGGGGACATCATTCTTGGCAAGTGATGGCAAACAAAATTTTAAGAGCAGGCTATTATTGGCCTACATTATTTTCAGATGTGTATAAAGAAACCAGTAAGTGTCATCAATGCCAAATTTTCAACGGAAAGAGGAAAGTGCTTCCTCTCCCTTTGAATCCGATAACAGTAGAAGCTCCTTTTCAGCAGTGGGGTTTGGATTTTACTGGAAAAATAAACCCCAATTCATCAGGACAACACAAATGGATTTTGACAGCTACAAACTATTTTACAAAATGGATTGATGCTATTCCCACTAGGAGAGCCACTGAGACTGTAATCATGGATTTTCTCGAAGAAAATATATTGGCTCGATTCGGATGCCCCAGAAGAATAGTGACAGACAATGTGGCTGCGTTTAAATCCAATAAAATGATTGATTTCTGTCACAAGTATCATATAATCCTCAATCATTCAACTGCCTATTATCCACAGGGAAATGGGTTAGCTGAATCTTCTAATAAAAGCATAGTAAGGATCATCAGGAAGCTGTTAGAAGATAACAAAAGGTCCTGGCACACCAAGCTCAAGTATGCTCTCTGGGCTGACAGGATTAGTACCAAAAGGGCAATTGGCATGTCTCCGTTCCAACTGGTGTATGGAACTGAAGTGGTTTTTCCAGCGTCGCTAGGTGTTCCAGTTATGAGATATTTTCAAGATCAGCAGGAAGAACCAAATCACATGCAAAGGAGGATAAATTAGATTATTGAACTGGATGAGTGAAGGAATAAAGCTTATGACAGGGTGCAATCACATCAAGAGAAAATGAAAAGTACTTTTGACAAGAGAATCAAAGAAGAGCAGTTTCAGATTGACGATTTGGTCCTGAAGTGGGATGCTCCGAAAGAGGACAAACATGGGAAATTTGATCATATGTGGGTAGGTCCATATGTTGTTGCTGGTTACAGAGGGAAAAATTCTTTTCTGTTGGAATATCCGAACGGGGTTCCTCTGGATAGTAACCCCATCAATGGAAGGTATCTGAAACATTACCTGTCCTAAGGAGGAGGGTAAAATTTGTATTATAGCATGTAAATACTTATTTCTCTTTACAAAGTCAACATGAATGGTAAGCCAAATGTATTTGAAGCCCGCAGTGAAGGCCCTAAGATTCAGGAGGCATGCTTTTCCTTTCTAAAAACAAAAAATAATATATCTACGAAAAACAAAAGATGAGTTTGTGGAAGTTATTGTGAAAAATAATAAAAAAACAAACAGGCACCTAGTCTACGAGTTCTTTGATACCTCGCGGGGAGGATATTATCCCCAGATGGAGCCAGTTGTTAACAACCCTACCTAGAAGAGGTTTGAAAAGATCATAGTGAAGAAGGGGTAATGGTCTTTTATAATACTTTGGTTAAAATTTTTATGGTATGAAAGTATGGCAAGAGGCGAAAAATGATGAGTTATCAAAGGATCTAATGGTGCGAAGCAAAAAGATGGAGATAAACGGACTGTATTGTGTTTGCTCTCTAAAAGATGCAAGAAGGATAAGTGCGTGCGAGCATTCAATGTAACATAGAGATCAACGGTCATCAATCCAGCTTGATGAGATCTACGGTCTTGGCGGACTCCGCCTTGTGAACCTACATGTTTGTTAAAACAAAGGAACCCAGCGGAATGGAGTACGTGTCACTCGATCTGACGGTGGGGAAATAAAGGCGAATTACATCGACGATCATGGATGAATCCGGAGCGAGAAGTTGCACGGTAGTTGGAAGTAAAGGGCGGTAGTGGAATTGAAAACACTATACATGTGGACGATCGTGGTACATTCCAGAGGAAAAAATGGTTTAGTGGAAACTGCCAAAAGGAGCCTCCGAAGTGGGGTCCTATAAAAGCAAAGTTGACTTGTTCGATAATCATTTTATTGGCGTCGGATGGGTGAAAAGGACCTGCATGCTCGTCAAGCTTCAACTGTCTATTTTGAACACACGCGGCCACAGTAACAGGTAAGGCTCAAACGCCCATAATTCATCTATCTGGTTGCCATTACCGACTGAATTATGGACCAAGGAAAGGAATTGCAAGAGTCTGGTCGTATTTTAGATGACAGGGAAGACTATCTGGTTGATAGGGACAGAGGAGTGTGTGACCCTTTCCTGTCCATAGGAAGCATATCAGTCAGTAAAGAGAGGTTGTGGCATTATAATTCACAGGGCAATGATGTCTTAAATGTCTGTAAATCCTTTTTATATTATTTTGCCGTCGAACAAACCCTACATTTTCCTGAGTTCACAGAATGGTGCATGGTTAATTATTCCCCTTCTAAAAGAGTCATTGTAAGTCAGTCTACTTCTCGAATACTCTGTAAAATCAATGCCAAAGTCGTCCGTGAAAACTTAAACCTGCCCGACAGTTACCCTGACAACCGTGAACCTGTAAATGAGTCTATTCTTATTGAATTGTACAAAAGTTGTATCATTGAAGTCCGTTGCAATTTCTTGTCTAGTATTTTGAAAGAGGGTCAGTCATTAGACGGTCTTTTCCTACCTTACCATGTTCATATTTTCGAAAATGAAGTTCAGTTAGTAGTATCTTTGGTCTGTCAAATCTTAGGTCTTGACGATGATTGTCACGTAAATGAAGTTATCCTTGGTTTTTTATTAAAAATAAGTTCATTAGGTTCTGAGTCTCAGTCGGTCCCTGTGTTGAGTCTAGATGCATACTTGGCAGAAGCAATACATCTTTAGTTAAGTGAATTCCCAAAAGTCAGGTTCTTTAAATTTCAAACTTACTTGTTGAACATGTTGCTATGTTCAAATGTCACTGAATTACAGTTTTTGAGTACCATCTTCTCTTCTTATTTGCCCAAGCAGATCAACATGTTTGAGTTTGCCAATTCAATCATGTCAGAGATATATAAAATGTTGTTCGATGAAGTGTTGCCCCGTGTGCTAGAAGAGATGAAATGCCTGATGCAGTCCTCGCCTGAGGATCGAGTCGGAGACTGGTTCCTGTATAAAGATTGTACTGTTTTGAGGATATATGGATTCACTGGGGAACAATATAAGTTACCTGCTTTCCTCACTCCCAGATTTTTTGCATTAGATTTCATGAGGCAAAGGTTGCATTCAAAGGAAGAACATTTTGGAGGCTTTAAAAAATCTTCAAATATCAAATTCCCTCTGAAAGCTGGCTCTTTTATTTTCAAAAATAAAGGTGCCTTAGTGTTTATTGAAAAGTTACTGGGAAGCATGGAATTTCAAAAAGAGCCAAGAGTAAATTATGATCCCCAACATGTAATTTCCCTGAGGAAGCAGGCAAACAAAAACAAACCATTTGACCACCAGTTTATTGAAGGGTTGAATGAAGCAGCCAATCTGTTGCAGTTTATGGAGACTCCAATGTCCGATGGAGATGCAAGTACTTTACCAGTTACAGTATCACAAGTGACAGAGGGTCCTAATGTTTTGATTAAGAGGAGTCTGTCTGAAATTGAAAGCATGGAAGTGGATGAAGATGGGTCACACAAAAAGGCAAAATTGTTACAAGTTGGTGGAGTTTCAAGTGAAGAGATTTCTGATGATTTCAAGAGAGTTGCTTTAGTCCCAACAAAATATGTACAGGTAAATCAGCTTTCTTTTAAAAGTGTAGATGATTCAGAATCAAGCCCAATTTTCAAGTCCAAAGAGGAACTCAAGGCCAATTATATGGAAAAGCAAAAGCAGTCTCTGGAAGAGACAAGGAATTTACTCCCACGGGTAAGGAGTTTAAGCAATCCAAAAACCTCCTTGATTTCTGCCAGAGATACAGAAAGAAATACCTTCAAATTGGCCATGGTTAATGATAAAAAGATGTCAGAGATGGAGATAATGTTGGACAAGATTAGTGTACCCAACAAGATACAGCTACACAAGCAAACAAGTGACATTATTTATTTAGACCTGTTGCAATCTATGATGAGAATCAATAAGCTACAAATTTTGGTAGATAAGTTAGAGGTTCAAGTAAAACATGAAAAAGTTGAAAATAAGGCCAATTCCATTCAAATTAAAAAGCTACAAGCAGATATTATCAGTTCAGGAAGTGAAAAAGATAACACCCAAGCAGTCAGAAGAATGCTGGAAGAAAAGGACAACGCTCTCCAAGTTTTGAAGAAAAAGTTGAAGATCCCAAACACTGAGCATGTTCAATCATCCGAATTATTGGCACTACAAGAAGAGAAATACAAGATCTACCAGGAGATGATGGAACATAAAGGAAGAGCTGTTAAATTACAAGAGGAAAAAGACAGGTGGGAAACTGAACGGAGTGAGATGATATCTCAAATCGCCCTGCTAAAAAAGGACCAAAATGATGAAAAGGAGATCATGGAGGAATTGATGAGTCAGACTCCCACTGATGAGGACCTGTCTATTGTAAATATTGAGAAGCCATTAAATGATTTTTCTGGAGATGATTTGTTAGTACCTATGTCCCAGGTAAGCCTAAAGGATGAAGAAATAAAAGAGTTAAAGGTAGAAAATGAAAAGATCAAGTCCGAATTAGCCAAAGTAAGTGAGAATAAAAATAAAATATTGCAAGATAGAAATCAGCTACAAAAGAAATTCAATGAACTGAAAGAAAGAAACATTGGGAAAGGTTCTCTCCAAGGGGCAAAGCACATCATTTGGGACACCTTATCTATAAAAATCACTAAATTCAGGCACCATCTGAACTTTATCGATGATCAAAGCATATTGATCAATTTAGCCCACCAAAGACTAAAGTTAGTGAATGAAAATATGGAGAGAAGACCTCTTACCACAGCCCAGAACACATTGAATTTTTTAAATTCATTAACATACCAGAAATTACATGATATGGGAATAAAAGACAGAATATCAATAGTACTATGGGCTAAAAGGTTTATCCACAAGCACCATTTAATGAAGACGGTCCAGGACAAGACAAATGAAATGCTTTTACAGGTTAATAACTTCAAACAGGTTTTCAAAGAGCTATTTGAGGACGGCCTACCATCCTTTTGGGACGAGGAAGGACGGATGTTTTCTTAGGAGGACTATCACAGCTTGTTAGTCCAAAGCCGCATGGATCATTCCAAATTTGATGATTTGGAAAAAGGCCTAACGGGGAAAGCAATTGTGGAAAAATTGACAGAGGATTTCGAAATAGTACAAAAGTTCCTGATTATCAGGAGAGGATTGCCCAAGGTGTCATATGAAGCTTACATGGAGCTGGAAGTGTCAATTCGAGAGATGATGGAACATGATACCCCAAGTGCAGAGTAATGAAAAGATGTGGAAAGGCTCGGAAAGACAAAATACATCCTTCATTCATGAGAACAAATGTCACGCGCTGAGAAGCTACTGGAATAGGCCTTGTACCAAGTTGATTTAATTCAATGATCTGTTAGGATTGAAGCTATAGTTTATTCCTAGAAGTTAGGAATTTAGTTACAAGACTTTAATTAATCTGGTCATTCAGTTATGAATCTTCTTGGAAGATGAATCATTTTATGTATATATTTGCATCTATTTTATTTGATGGGGGTTGGAACCCATCCTGTTGTTGAAGGTTTTGAAAGACATATTATTTTTTGAATAACAGAGCGAATGCATAAGAATTATTAGATATTCCTGTGTCGTTTCCATTACAGTCTGTTTTTCTTTCCTTATGTGATTGTGTTTTCCAGTGTAACACTTTGTTCTGTTTTTCTTCACATCTGAAACACAGTATTGGATGGTTAGAATTCATAATGTTTATGCTCTGATCATCGTTTTGAATATTTTATACATTCTTCTACTAAAGTTAATATAGAACTCATCTTTGATGCTCTGTATTAATGGGTTGTTCATTATCTCTTCTGTCTCTCCTGAACTAAATGAATGACTGTGATGAAATGGTTACCTTGCCTTTGATAAATCTCATGTATATGTCTTTGTGATATTTTTATTTTTATATGACCCCATGCCCAATGGTTATGTGTTGTTTCAACCATCTATACAAATCTTTGGATGTTAGCTATATCTGGTCTCGTTAAATCTGTATTGAGAGATCCGTCTCTGGAAGAAAAACTAGTTTCTTTCTAAAGTGGATTTGTTGTTACCTTAGGATTTACCTTTACAACCTTGGGTACATTCTGAGTGCTAACAAATCCCATGGTACAACTTTGTTTATGGAGGAAAAAAAACTCTTAATTTTGGTTCTTTTTCTTTGGATTTATGCTCCTTGGTCCACTATACCACAATAGTTGTTGTTACTTTAGGAGGAATCAATTTATTACTGAAAATAACTGTGTTTCTTTCCCACCAAATTCCATATGAGAAAAAAGATGGGAAAGAATTGTATAAACATACCGATCTTTCAGTCCACTAAGCTTTGGCCTTGTGTTCAAGAGAGATCCCCAGTATCCCTTGATAATTTAGTTCCTTACATGCTGCTTTCCATATAGATTTTGCATAAGAACATAAATTAAACAAATGAGAACTAGTTTCCTCATCTGAGTGACAAAGTGCACATTGGTTTGGACCAATCCATCCTCTCTTCTGCAAGTTATCCCAGGTGAAGAGATTGTTGTTAAGAGTCATCCACAAAGTCATTTTGGCCTTTAGGGGTCCTTCATACTTCCACAGTTTCTTCCACCAATCCTTCTTTTCTCCTTGATACTGTTCCAAATACCAAGTCTTGTATCCTAGTTTAGTCGTGAAATCCCCATTAACAGGACTTTTAGTCCAGACCAATTTATCTTTTTCTTCCTCCTCTTGATGAATAAAATAATACTTGAGCAAAGAAAAACAATCATTCCAGTATTCCCTAAGTCCTTCCCCTAGATCTAGATCCTCTAAATTCTTCCAAAGAGTTTCCCTCTGCAGTGAAATAGAGCAAGCTTGGTTTAGTTTATAGATCCATAAAATTCTTAGTTTGGTAACTAGGGCTTCTGACAGTTTATAATTCTTCCCTGCTCCAGTGCACGGGTCTTCTCCAACCCGAAATTCTCTCCCATTTCCTACTGAACAAGCCAACCAATTCCCTACTGGAGGGAAGGCTATCACCAGAGCTTTCCAACCTATAGACCCAATTTTAAAGATTTATATTGTTTCCTAATCCAATCTTAGATGGACCCATTGGGATCGTATTTGGAAATTAAGACGTTCCCCCATAAGGAATCATGATTCTTGATTAGGCGCCACAAAGTTTTTGCAGCAAGAGATTGGCAGAATAGAAAGGGGTTCTTGATGCCCCATCCACCCAAGTATTTAGGACAAGATAGCAATAGCCACTTTGTTAAATGGATTTCTTCTGAGTGTTTATTGGCATACCATAAAAAAGAGAATAAAATTTTCCTTAGTTTTTGTAAGATACCCTTTGAAATGTAAGCAATTGTAGCCTAGTAGACTGTGATACTTTTAAGGATTGCCTTGAGGAGAACCAGCCTCCCTCCCATAGATAGTAACTTTAAAGTCCAGTACCCAATACATCCTTCATTTTTTTTTGTATAACCACATCCATTCTTTAAAGGAGTAGGCATTAGGTTTGAGCACAAACCCTAGATATTTAAAACCTTCATCCATTGGTTTATAGTGTAAGGGAATTTGGTACTCAGCCTTTCCCTCACCTCTTCTGGGAAACCATTTTTGGAGAGAATGGACTTCTCTACATTAATATGCATTCATGTAGCCTTCTTATATAAGTCCAGTATCTGTTCTGCTTCTTTAGGGTTTTCCTAGTGATGGTTCTTAGGGCAGACTCGGGTTCTATACTTTTATATTCCAACCAACAAACAGACCCACAGTGTTGGCCCTTTCGGCAACAACCTGCGAACAGGTTGCAGTCTCACCTGAAACAGCTATGGGGTGCTGCAGAATCAGGTTTCTGCAGGAAAAAGAGGGATATTACTGTACCTTTAGTATTAACAACAAATATTTATGCAATACAAATCTTCAACATTCACTTAATTAGCTTCACAGTTTATATAAAAAGGCAGTTAATTGATTTACCCTTGACTGGGAATTCACAGCGAAGTTATCATTTAACAGTTTATCTTACTTTATCACTATCTACTTATCAATTGCATAAAACATAACAAAAACAAAACAACAAGAACCACCAAAACACAAGATATACGTGGTTCACCCCTAGTGTAGGGGCTACGTCCACAGAACTGCGTTTTATATTCAACAAGTTACAAAACGATGCAATTCTGATCTGCGCACTCAGCTGCAGATCCTTCCTTACAAAACCCTCTACGCACTCAGTTGCAGAGGTCGTCCATGCACTCAGCTGGGACTTAACCGTGCACTCAGCTGCAGAATCTTTCTTACAAAACCCTCTGTGCACTCAGCTGCAGAGGTCATCCACGCACACAGCTGGGACTTGACCTTAAACCCTAAAATTAGGTCTTTTCTTCTTCACATCAACTTATCATCATCACATAAATCATCAAAAACCTAACCTGACTCCTTTACATAAGTGCCTATTTATACAAGTGCACTATTACAATACCATGGGCTTAAACCATGGGCACCCAAAAACCATAAACCCTGGGTTTAAACCATGGGCCATTTACAAAAAGAGGGGCTTCGACCCAACCCCGAAACCCCTAAGACTATTTTGTGCCGCAACTCCGCTTACAAGCTTCGCACCAAAACCGCGGAGTTGCCAAAATAATGGACCTTGAAGGTCCGCACCCCAACAGACCCCTAAGACTCACCAGTGTCCTGTCCTGGGACACTCTGCTGCTTTTTCGGGGGGAGAATCTTGTTGGCGAAGGTAGTAAACTGCTTGTTGAGGTTGCGCATGATATCTTCGGCTGCTTGCTCCTTCTCTGCCATCTCCTGCAATGTTGTTGTAGATGCTTCGCTGGCCTTTTCCTCTGCAAACGCGTCATACTCCTTCAAAACTTTGAGCTGGCTTTCCGCAGCAGTGCTCAGTTCCAGGGCCTTGTTGATAAGGGGCTGCACAGAGTTTACCAACAATGTTTCTTTTCTTCTACAGGCCTCAATTTCTTGCTAGAGCTCATTGCTCTGCTTTACCTTAAGCATCTTCTGCATAGGAGGCAATGCCTTAATCTCTGCTTTCACTGCATCCAGCTCTATCTACCGCTGCTTGTTGGTATTTTGCAGTTTTTCAACTTTTGGGTTGTCCTGCAAGTTTTCCCGGGCCTCGCACACTTTCATCTAGTAGCTTTGCTGCACTACTCATGAGATCTGAGATCTTTGTTGCTGAGGTCTGAATATCTCTGCGACGCTGTTCCCTGACCTCTGGTGGACTCTCAGGAATGAGGCGAAGTTGAAGCTTCGCAATCTGAGCCTCATGATTTGCTTTCATCTTCTCCATCTGGCTGCGATGCCGGTGTGCATAGTCCTTCATCTTGACTATCCTTTGTTCAGGTTCTTCTTCAGCCTGCATGTCGAAGTTAGGGAAACTCCGACACGCCTCATCCAATGCTCAGGCTAGTGAAGCCTGCTTGCTTTCTGCTTCCCACTTCTTCTGTTCAACTTCTTCCAACTGCGCTGTGATGCTCTCACTCTGCTTTGTGGCATTCTCTAACTGCATTTGTGAGTAGCAGTCTCGTGCTTGGATCTCCTTCATGATTGCCAATTGACAAAGATGCAGCTTTGGCATAGACAACTTGGTGTAATCTATCCCAACTATCATGCTCATCTGTGAGCGAGATGCTACATTAGTTATTATTAGGGCTTCACTTGGTACTTTCCCTCTGTTATCTCTGGCTGGCCATTGTCTTGTGTCTAGCTGCGCGCTTACTGGGGCACTACTTGCTGCAGCCCTAGTCGCTGTTCTTTCTGCCAACTCCTTCAGTTCTGCAATCCGCTGTGCTACGCTGGTGAGCGCATCAAGATGCGTAGCTGCAACTTCTGAAAATTTGTTGGTTAATGCTTTTGTGGACTTCGTCAGAGCCTGATCAAGCTCTTCCATCGTCACAGTGGGCTCCTCGATGATATTATTTTCCTTCGATGCCTTAGTTTTATTTCTCGGTGAAGGCTTAGTCACTTCCTCTACCTCTGGAGACTTGTGCTTATCTGGGTGATTGGGGTCTGAGATGGTCTTGACCAATTCTTCTTCGTCTTCATCACCTCCTTCATCTCCACCCTGGTCACTCTCGCTCTGCTGTGACTCATCTTCGCTTTCTTCAAGTGGGTAATTCTGCTACGTCTGGCTAGGACCTGCGCCCACATCTGTTACTGGGGGAACTGGTATGCTCGGCCTTGTTCCTGTGTCCTTCATCCATTCAGCCGGACATTTCTTGACTACTGCAAGGATGTCTTCCTCGTTCACCATGTATGGCAACTTCGACCATTTGTGCTTGTTATCTGTGCGGGCCTGGATGAAGACATGATGCATGTCAGCCCTGAAATTGGCCACTCCCACATACTGAGAAAATAGCTCATTACTGAGCCGCGGTGTCTTCAGAGTCTCATATGAAATATTCATTGCATAGAAAGCGAACACGTTGTTTGTCATCTGCTAGAAGGTTTTATCCTGTGACACCCACAAAGATGCGTACCTCGCTGTGCCCGGCATGGGCGGAGGCACATCAACAAACTGTGCCTCGGTAGGTTCTTTCCATCCTACCAGTGCAATAAGCACTAACAACCATGAGTAGTGAAAGGGTATACCTTTCTCCTGCGCGTCGCGGACATCTTCGAGGAATTCTCGTGCAATGTACTCTGCCCATTTGTAACTATAGCCTTCAGTACAGTTCGCACCAATACTGAAAATCGGGGCAGATACTTCATTCGGTCTACACTTCCTCATTATCTTGCATGCTAGTAGCTCTGCGGCGAAGTGAATGTTTTGATGCCGAATGGTGGAGGTTTGATACCCTCACTTTCCTTTCGTCAACCCGAAGTGTTCCTTTATGTGTTGTGCCAGCTTCGTGTCTTCATGCTTCCCAACGAATTTGATCCTAGGATCAGGCCCTTCCTTTGGTAAGCCTGTAATCCTATGAATGAGTTCTCCATTAATGATGATTTTTTGGTTTCCTATCCATAGGTTCCCATCATGCACCAACGCCAATAATTGCTTGACCACCACGGTCACCTGCGTACTGTGACCGAAGTGGGGAACATTCAACATCTTCAACAAGTTGGCCTGCTCCAAGCCAGCAACCCACTGTTTCACTTCGAGCAACGTCGTTCCAGTCTCCGGATAATGGACGGTGTGCAAGTATGTCCCAGGTGCGAACTGTGGAAACTTTCCACGATCATTCGTATCGTGGTCAGCGTACTTGAGCCGGTCTATTTTCCCTGTCATTGTTTCGACCAACTGCACACCCTGTGGTAGCGAAGGGGTGTGTAATGTGAACTTGGCTGTCTGTCGAGGTGGCTGAACTCCTGTTCAAACAGGCGGAAGGTATGGTGGACGCTGCGATGCAATGTTCTCTTCCTCACTGAAGTCTTCAAAACCTTCAGGTAGGAGCTGTGCTGAACCAGAAGGATTCATCTCGGGCTCCTCCGGTGTCTTTCCTACTGGTTTGTGCATGTCTTTGTTTCTCTTAGAGTGAACTTCTGGCTTAAACTTCTTCCTGGTTGCTCGTGTCTACATTGGTTGATTCGGCACTCGGGGAGTCTCTTCACAGGGTATAGATGCAGGTGGGTTGCTCATAAGGTTCTGCAGACCCCTCTGTTCGAATTCTCTCAACAATTCCTGGACTTCGCGATCAGCTGACATGGACTCGAATGCGTAATGCGAAATGCGTAGGCCTGGGTGTCTTCTTATGGAATCCAACGACCAAATCTGCCATAACTGAGCATTGAAGACACCAAATCTGACAGAGATCTTGTCCAAACGGCACTAGATTTCCCAAAATCTCATCATTACAGGTAGTTAATGCAGTTAACGTATCGGCGCCGCCGAATCTGATTTTTTCTAACGGTCGCATTTTAAGCTTCGACACACTTTTCTTCTTCGGCACAACCACTAACCTCAGCTTCTCCATAATAAGGACCTTCGACACAACATAGGCCTTCGAGCCATCCTGACACAAGCTTCGATACTTCATAAATTTCCCAACAATCTACCCAAACTCTCTGAGAACAACTTCATTATAGTCTAGTACCCAATTTCAACTGTTCTTGGTACTTAGACTCTCCTTCTTACTATTACTTCTGATCAGGGGATACAGGCTTGTCCCTGTACTTTTTTAATCTACTTCCATTCACCATGGAGGGTAAAATTTCTCCATTCAATTTAGCTAATTGGACTGCACCACCATCTGTAACTTTCTGAACTATGTATGGTCCTTTCCAATGTGTCTTGGATTTACCTGGGAACTTCATGAATTTGCTATCGTACAAGAGCACAAGATCTCCAGTCTAAAAATGATTCTTCTTAATGTGTCTATCATGCCATGCTTTTTCTCTAGCCTTCTGTACTTGCTGCTAGAAACCTGCAATGAATTTGTCTTCTTCTAGTTCCAGTATCTTTGTCAGCCTTTCATTCATCATGGCTGGGTCATCCATCTCTGTGAAGGCAGATATTCTGAGGCTAGGAACAATGTATTCCATGGGCATAACTGCTTCTTGTCCATATGCCAGCCTAAAAGGTGTATGGCCTGTCAACTTCTTGCAAGTAGTTCTATAAGCCCATAGTACTGCTGGAATTCTAAGATCCCAATCATTTCTGTTAACATTTCAAACCTTCGTCAGAGCGTGCTCAAGAATCTTGTTAAAGGATTCGACAGTTCCGTTTGCTTGAGGATGGTAGGCAGTACTCTTCTGATGATATACTTGAAATTCTTCGGTCAATACTTCAAAAGTGTTATTCAGAAAATGTGATCCTTGATCACTCATAAGATTTTTATGACATCCAAACCTTGACAAGATATTATCGAATATGAACTTCGCAGCTGTAGCAGTGCTACAGTCCTTGACTGGTTGAGCTTCGGCCCAATGAGTAAGATAATTAGTTGATGTAATAATGTATCTTGCTCTAGATTTCTTTGCAGGGGGATTGATTGGTCCAACAAAATCAATAGCCCATTTGTCAAATGCTTGTAAAGTTACTTGTGGAACCAAAGTCATCTCATTCCTCCTAGATGGTTTTCCTGTCCTCTGATAGATATCACAGCTGTGGAAATACTCTCTTGCATCCTTATGAATTGTAGGCCACCACAATCCAGCTATCAGAATATTCTGAGCCGTAGCTTTTCCTGCATAATGGCCTCCTGCTGCTCCAACATGTGCCTCAGCCAAAATCAATGGCTTTTCATGCTCCAAGACACATCTGCGCAGTATTTCGTTTGGTCCCATCTTATATAGTTGTCCTACTATCAATGTAAAGTCAACTGCTCTAACCACCAGCTGCTTCTTCTACTATGTTGTCATCTCAGAGGGTGCAAAACCTGTAGACAAGTACTGAACAATATCCTGAAAATAGTCATCAACCTTCTGGATGGAAAACAACTGGGCATCAGGAAGACCTTCGTCCAAACTAGTGGGCTCTTCTCCTGACTCGAGCCTCGACAAGTGGTTTGGCCCCAGGTTAAGTCTTCCTAGCTTAACTATGATCTCAAAGTCATACTCCTGAAACAAAATCAGCCATCTGCATATCCTTCCACCTAACACAGGCTTGTTAACCAAATAATTCAAAGCAGAATGGTCAGTGAACATCTTAAAATGAGATCCTAACAAATAATGTTGAAACTTATGCAAGGCATAAACCATAGCTAGACCTTCTTGTTCTGTCATAGTGTAATTCTTTTCTGCTGTGGACAACTTCCTACTTGCAAAAGCAATAGGGTGATCAATATTACCTTCACCTGACTGAGCCAATACTACACCTAAAGCAATGGAAGATGCATCGACATGAACATGAAACTCCTTACTCCAGTCAGGAAATACTAAGATAGGGGCAGTTACCATCTTTTCTTTCAGAATGTCCAAGCTTTCTTGACATTCAGGTGTCCATTCAAAATTCATATCTTTCTTCAATTTCTTTTCCATAGGGGCTGTAATCTGAGCATATCCTTTGATGAACTTCCTGTAATATCCAGTATGACCAAGCATAGTGTGAAGTTTCTTAACAGACTTTAGAGGCGGAAAGTTCACAATAATGGCTATCTTCGCAAGATCCACCATCAATCCTTGCTTGCATACAATGTGACCTAGCAGAATTCCAAAAGGTGCACAAAAGATACAGTTCTTCAGGTTCAATGAAATCTGATGTTGTCTACACTTGTCCAGCATAAGTCTTAAACTGGCTATATGATCTTTCAATAAGCCAAAGATAGTCCAATCATCAAAGTAAACTTCCAAGAATTTATGAATAAATTCCTTAAATGCATATATGACTACTTTGGAGCAATTCTGATCTGATGGTAACCTGAAAATCCATCAGTGAAAGAATATACTTCTTGACCTCCGACATTGTATAAAAATTCATCTGTAAAGGGGGTAGGAAAAGGATCATGTAAACAGGCATCATTTAGCTTCCTCAGGTCAACGTAGATTCTGATTTCTCCCTTGGTCTTCTTTTCTTGTACCACCATAGGGCTGACCCATTCAAACTCTTCGACGGGCCCAATGATTCCTGCAACAAGCATCTTATCTAATTCCAGCCTGACTTTTTCTTTATACTTAGGATTCAGCCTATAAGGGCGCTGCTTCACAGGCTTCGCATCAGCTTTCAAAGGGATTTTTATCACTCCTATATCACCAAGGATACCTTTCATTTCTGAGAACTTCATCGGAAATAAGTCCTGATACTCATGGAGAAGTTCAGTCACTTTGCTCACCATTTCTTCGTCCCAGTAATCTCCAATGGTAGCATACTTAGGCATGTCTTCTGATCCAATGTTTACTTTCCTTGTCTTCATGGGCTAAGTTACTTCAGGTGCTTCGACTGCTGGTCCATGTAATTAGCAGTGTCCTTCTGACTCAGGAATATTGATGTTGCGTGGGTCATCATCTTCATCAATGGCAAGGTTATAGCATTCTATTGCATGAGCTTCTTGTTCCTTCCAATCAGGTTGGTACTCGGCTATTTCTTTATCATCAAACACCGTAGTATCGATCAACCTAACAGCTACGTCCAAAGTAGGGAAAACCTCATTAATAGAAAATGTAAGCACAAAACTATCAACAAGACTATCCCAACTTACAGTACCATGGCGAAGCTCTACCTTCGCATACCAGTTCTTTGCTACAGGTTCCAGATTGTGTACAAACCTATGTACCCATTCTTCACAAGGTATATGCTTCCATGCTTCATAACACTGCTCCAAATGTTCCTGAGGGCTAGTCTTACCATTAAATTTGCTTCGCACCTCCTAAGATTGGTCCATGAATCTCAGGCAAAGGCACTTTTGACAAGCTCCCCAACTATGAATATGCTTTTTATGACCATTCCACCATCTGGCAACTGTGGCTCTGAATACTGATTCTAGAGTCTCCATCTTCTGTGAATCTGGTACTTGCTCTGAGAATTGTACAGTAAAATCTTCTGGGTATGTCAAACCATCAAAAGTAGGAAAGATCTTTGTTTGCGAGCCAAGCCATCTTATAGACTTGGTAATTCTTGCACATCGATGTCCATGTAGCTCATAAATTCTATTCTGCCAATTCTCTAGACCTTCGTCTGAATCAGTCATGCAAGAACTGTTGCACTGCCAATCCATGATACCTTCAGTAGTAGGGTTAACATAGTCTTCTTCTTTAGCTGTGATGTTGTAAATATGATCCAAAACATCCTGATCTTCATCTCTGACTGGCTCTGTGTACCTTTCTCCTTGAGAATGGTCCAATGGTACTATGACTCTCAAGCCTTTCCCTTCAAAATTCATCTGCCTCTTCTTAAGGTTGATAACTGCATCATTGTCTATTGCCCATTCAATTCCTAGCAATGCTAGATAGGGGTTTCTATCATCAATTATTTCAATGACTTCAAAATCTGCTAAGGTATTGACTCCATATATATCTACTGGGACACTAGGGAATCTTCCCAAGGGCACAATCTCCTGCTAATTGGCTAATCTCAACTGTATAGGGGACCATTCAAGCTTAGGTTTTCCCATTTGTTCCCATGTCTGCCTAGTTAGGACATTCACTTCTGGTCCCAGGTCTAAAATAATATCAGTCATGTCATAATATCCTATTTGAGCATGCACTCTCATTTCTCTTCCAGTCCTTCTAACTCTATTAACAGTTTTTCCTCTATCAGAGCTTCGCTGAGGTTCGCAGGATGCAATAACTTTCTGTAAGTCATTCAAAGCATTCTGATTTCTTAATAGCTTCATACAACTCTGTAAAAATGATGTTAGTGTACTTACTTGATCTGGCGAAGCTTCTTAGAACTGTAGCTGCTATTGATGTTGTTGTGTAGTCGATACTGATGTTCTTGGATCAGCAAAGTCTTTTTTGGCTTCCATAAATGTTCCTTTTTCTCTTCCAACATCGAAGGCTGGAATTTTCTCTGGGGTCTTGCGGACCCAAGCCTCGTCAGGTTGTTTCTCCTTATTCTGCACTTGTGTTGTGGCTCCACTCCTTGTAAGAACATTGAGGGCTGGGACAGGTCTTTTCTCTATGGAAATCATCTGAACATTCTGAGTAGGAGCGCCATTTCTTTCTTGTATCTTAACTATCAAATGTTGGCATTTCTCAATCACATGATTGACTTCTCTGTAGTATCGACATGTCGTAGTTGGGTTCTGACAGTCTTTAGATACATGTCCTGCCTGATTACAGTTATAGCAAATAACCTAGCCTCGACATCTTCCAGGCATACGACCACGACCACGACCTCTGAAGTTACCTCGACCTAATGCACCACCACGGTAACCATATCCATCATTGCCTTATGCATCGAGTTGTACCCTATAAGCATCATATGTTCGCTCTCTCATGAGGTCAAAGCTGCGACAATCGTCTTCATAGTGTCCAACTGACTTACAAAACTTGCAGTAGGGATTTTTAGGTACTTGAACATATCTCTGCAGTAGATAGCAATCTTCAGGTTGATGTCGGCCGGTTGTTCTACAGATCTCACAATATAGGACATTAGAGTTAAACCGGTTTGGTGCACTGGTATTCAGGTAATTCCTTAATGCAGGGCATTGTTCTTTGTCATGACCGTCTGTCGTACATCTTGTACACCAAACCTCTTCTTGAATGGCTTTCCCTTTTTTCATGTCACGAAGCTCCAAAGCCATTTCTGCTAACTGTGCTTATATTTGAGCTATTCCAGAATTATCTCCAACAGGAGCTGTTTCAAGTTTCATAGCAATTTCCAATGCCTCTTGCTGATCAGCAACCTTCTGTTGCATAAGTGGAGTCTTGATATGAGGCAATAGTGTTGTAATGAACCATACTTTATGTTGTTCTGGTCCAATAGTAAAACTAACTTGATCCAGCAGAACCTTGAACCTCTGATCAAAGTCCCAAACTGACTCACCTTGCTTCTGTTGTATTTCTTTCAACTCAGTTATACACTGTGACTCTGATTTAGGCTTCTTGAATTCTTTGATCATTGCTTTTTTAATATCATCCAAGATATAGTTCTGAGTACTGGAAAACTTCATAAA
>LPNX011200201.1:109572-187761 GCA_001517045.1 Pseudotsuga menziesii
TCCCACAGAGAACTCAACTTTTTAGTATGTCAAAAAATACACCAAGATCAAAGCTAGACCCATAATATCTTGGCAAAAAATTATTTCTCATCTTTTCAGACCCATAGTCCTGTAACATATATACATATTCGTTATCACAATTTACAAAACCATATTTCCATCTTATGAATGGAGTCTAATTCAATGTTATGTCCTCTGTCTCATGGTTACCTGGATCAAGTAGCAGAGCTATCTTAGATAGACTGTCTACTTCCATGTTCAAATATCTGTAAATATGTACAATTCTGAGCCCTGTGAAGAATTCCAATATCCTTCTGATTGCTTTTAGCAGTTGTTGTAAGTGAGGGACATCAATTTGAATCTTCCTGTTTACCCAATCAACCACCATTTTGGAGTCCCCAAATGCTTTCAACTGAGTTATATTGTTGTTTATGGCCAGTTTTAGGACCAAGTGTAATGCTGCTAGTTTTTCCTTGTTATTGGTGCAATGTCAAGGGGAAAACTTTGCTTGTAACTTATGTTTATCTGAGAAGTATAGCACTCCTCCCGAGCCTTCCAAGGGACGGTCTCCTTGACTTGGACCATCGAATAAATCCCATGGTACAACTTTGTTTATCTATGGAGGAAACAAAACTCTTAATTTTGGCTCTTTTTCTTTGGATTTATGCTCCTTGGTCCACTGTACCACAAGAATTGTATTTACTTTAGAAGGAATCAATTTATTACTAAAAATAACTGTGTTTCTTTCCCACCAAATTCCATATGAGAAAACAGATGGGAAAGAATTGTATAAACATGCTGATCTTTCAGTCCACTAGGCTTTGGCCTTGTGTTCAAGAGAGGCCCCCGGTATCTATTGATAATTTAGTTCCTTACACACTGCCTTGCATATAGACTCTGCATAAGAACATAAATTAAACAAATGAGAACCAGTTTCCTCATCTGAGTGACAAAGTGCACATTGGTTTGAACCAATCCATCCTCTCTTCTGCAAGTTATTCCAGGTTAAGAGATTGTTGTTAAGAGTCAGCCACAAAGTCATTTTGGCCTTTAGGGGGGCTTCATACTTCCCCTGTTGCTTCCACCAATCCTTCTTTTCTCCCTGATACTGTTCCAAAGACCAAGTCTTGGATCCTAGTTTAGCCGTGAAATCCCCATTAACAGGATTTTTAGTCCAGACCAATTTATCTTTTTCTTCCTTCTCTAGATGAATAAAACAAGACTTGAGCAAAGAAAAAAAATCGTTCCATTCTTCCCTAAGTCCTTCCCCTAGACCTAGATCCTCTGAATTCTTCCAAAGAGTTTCCCTCTGCAGTGAAATAGAGAACGCTTGGTTTAGTTTATAGATCCCTGAACTTCTTAGTTTGGTAACTAGGGCTTCTGACAGTTTATAACTCTCCCCTGCTCCAGTGCACGGGTCTTTTCCAGCCTATACTTCTCTCCCATTTCCTACCGACCAGGCCAACCTGTTCCCTACTTGAGGGAAGGCTAGTACCAGAGCTTTCTAGCCTATAGACCCAGCTTTTAAAGATTTATCTTGTTTCCTAATCCAATCTTGGATGGACCCATTGGGACGGTATTTGGAAATTAAGACCTTCCCCCATAAGGAATCGGGATTCTTAATTAGGCACCACAAAGTTTTTATAGCCATATATTTGCAGCATAGAAAGGGGTTCTTGATGCCCCATCCACCCAAGTCTTTAGGATAGGATAACAATTGCCAGTTTGCTAAATGGATTCCTTCTGAGTGTTTATTGGCATACCCTAAAAAAGAGAATAAATTTTTCTTTAGTTTCTGTAAGATACCCTTCGAAATGTAAGCAATTGTAGCCCAGTAAGCCGAGATACTTTGAAGGACTTCCTTGAGGAGAACCAGCCTCCCTCCCCTAGATAATAACTTATAATTCCAACACCCAATACATCCTTCAATTTTTTTGTATAACCACATACAGTCTTTAAAGGATTAGGCATTAGGTTTGCATACAAACCCTAGATATTTAAACCCTTCATCCATTGGTTTTATAGTGTAAGGGAATTCGGTACTCAGCCTTTCCCTCACCTTTTATGGGAAGCCATTTTTGGAGAGAATGGACTTCTCTACATTAATATGCATTCCTGTAGCCTTCTTATAGAAGTCCAGTATTTGTTCTTCTTCTTTAAGGTTTTCTCAGGTTCCTTCGCTCATCATGATCACATCATCCACAAACAAAATGTGGGATAGTTCTTTTGAGTTAGTCACCATTAATCCTTTATAATTTCCTTCCCTTTTAGCTTGATGGATAATTATACTTAGGGCATCTGCTATCAACAGGAATAAAAAGGGGGAAAGTGGGAACCCTTGTCCGAGTCCTCTTGTAGACCTGAAAAAGTTGGAGGGTGAGCCATTAATCAATACTGCAAAGGAATCCGACTGAACACATCCCATTATCCAATTGACGGTCTCTAAATCCATCCCAATTTGTATCATTACTAGCCTTAGAAAGATCCAATTCACCTTGTCATAGGCTTTGGATAGATCTAATTTCAAGGAAAAGGCTTTGCTCTTGCACCTCTTTATGGTATGGATTGCTTCCTATGATAGGGATACCGCATCATGGATTTGACAATTGAACATGAATCCAAACTGTTCCTTTGTTTTGATTTCACTTAAAATTGGCTTCAATCTCTGAGCTATAGTCTCTGCAATTATCTTTTAAACCACATTGCAACAAGAGATTGGCCTAAATTCTTCAAATGAGGAGGGGTTTTGCTTCTTAGGGATGAGAGCCAAGAAGGTGGAGTTCAGGGCTCCCAAAACCTTCCTGGCCCTTTGAGACTCTTGCACCACCTTTAACAAATATTCTTTAATAAGGTAAAAAAATTCCTGAAAAAAATCAATAGTAAAACCATCCGGTCCTGGGCTCTTACCTTTCTGGAAGGAGTATATCGTTCTCTCCAGCTCTTCCTCTATGACCTCCTCCTTTAGGAATTTTTTCATTTCTTCGTTTATCAGTTTGGGAAACAGATTGATGACCTTACGAATTTCCTGAATATAACAACCCTCTGTTTCCTTGAAGATATTTTTGAAAAAACTCTCCACGGCCTCTGTTTTTTCCTTGAAGGAACTGGCCATTACCCCATCCATATCCTTTATTATCGAAATCTTGTTCAAATTCCTTCTATGGTTGGAAAAATTGTGAAACAATTTTGTATTATTACCCCCATCCTTGATCCATATAGCTTTGCTCTGTTGTATTAATAGCTCCTCCTCCCTAGCCAGCATCTCTTCTCTTTTTTGTTCATTTTCCGTGACCTCTTTCAATTCTTCCTCTGTGAAAATCCCAGTGTTGCTTTGACTATAAATCTTCTTTAAAAAAAGTTCAACTTATTTGAGTTGTTTCTGTTGGTTGGTCTAATAAGCCCTAGCCTAGGGTTTATCACCTTCTTTATTCTTTGTAGGTTTTCCGACATTTGTTTCATGAAGGTGACATTGTGAGTGTTTTCCAACGGGTCCATGTATCTCCTACCAACTTCTGGTAATCTTCCTCCATCAACCATGCATGGTTAAATTTGAATGGGGTAGTCGGTTTAGGCTCTGGGCTTTGAATTTGTAGGAGAACTAGAAGATGGTCAAATAGGCCTCCTACCTCTACCCACATTTTAACTATTAAAGAACCTGAAAGTAAATTTTATGAAAGAAAAAATCTGTCTAACCTCTTGGATATGGCTTTCTCCCCGCATATGTTATTCCTCCAAGTTGGGGTTAGCTTCAATGGTTGTAGGTCCACCAGATATTTGGATTCAAAGAGCACACCAAAGAAAGTACCTAGGCCATCATTACAAGCTAATAAACCCCGTTTTTCTTTTTCAGATAATGTTATATTCAGGTCCCCTCCGAGTATCACGTTCTTTGGCTCCAACATTCCCAAGGAGAAGAAGTTTTCCCAAAACACTTTCCTTTCTTGATAGGGTTCATAGACATTATACAAAGCATATGATTCCCCGGTGGCTTTCTATATGAGAACTATTTTAAGCACCGTGTTGTGCTTCGCCACTGCCACTTCCTGGAATTCCTAATTCTAGGCAGTTATGAGACCCCCTGAATGCCCTTCTGAACTTAAGTAACCAAGGCTCCATCCTTTGAGCCACGATTCCAAAACTTCCTTAGTTTTTTCACCCTCCATCATTGTTTCGTGGAGGAAAATGATCACAGGTTTGATATTAGTGACCATTCTTTTGAGAGCTTTTATCTTGGGGGAGCTCCCCAACCCCCTTGTGTTGAAGGATAGAACCAGCATCATGTGACCCTGACCTGGTCCTTCCTTGCTCTAAAGGCCCTACTAATCATTTCCTGCTTACCATTCCTAACATCCACCTCAGCTTGGGTTTTAGCTATCACCATGTGATATTTCCTCCCTACGGTGACCTTAGGAATCTTATATGTTGCTAATCCTTTGGATGACACTTGGTCTCTTTCGATCGAAACTTTAGACCGTGTATTATAAATTTTATGCTTAGTCCACGAGGGGGGGTCCTTTGGAGATGACACCTTTTTTTGTATTCCTTTTCCGAGCTCATACATGTGTCCTTAGTTTCCTTATTTGGTGTTACCACCTCGTTTCCCGCATGCAAGACAATTGTTTCGGGATGCATCGAGATCGAATTAGTTCCCTTGATAGGAGTTATCAGCTCTCTTTCAGCATGCGAGACAATTGTCTTAGAATGGGACTACTCATATCTCGATGTATTGACATAAGGATAATTTTCAGGAGAGGGTACCATCTTACCAGGGAGTGCAGGTAATCCTTCTTTTGCCGAGGTAGTTCTATCCTTGCCACCTTTTGTCATCGCTTTGCTCCTTTCTCTGAATTGTCCAGACTATTTATCCAATTATTTCCTATACTACCGAGGTCTTCGCTCTGAGAATGGACAGTCTCGTGTAATGTGGACAACTTGTCTGCAAGAGAAGCATCGAAATTGAATTTTCCAGTAATCCAATATTTGTCGCCACTGACTCCCATGGAGCTCCAAATGAATTTCCTTGAACAACCCATCATGTAAATCCACTCCGATTAGAATTTTGGAAAACCTTCTGTCCACCTTCTGCTCCCATTCTTCCTTTAGGGCTACGAATTTACCAATTTTATCTCCTATTGCCTCCAAAATATCCTTTTTCCAAAACATCATGGGAAGTCCTGGAAAAAATGGCCCATATTTTTTGCACATTCTAGGGTTCTTGGTTGGCTTCAAAATCCATGTTCCACTTATTGAGAATCAACCCTGAAGGCCCCCATTGCCAGTTGTTTTTTAACAATATCTTCCTCTCTGCCTCGGTATTGACCCGAAACGGTATCCAACCCCAAGAAAGAATGTGGAACACTGGTAACTGTCGTAGATGGGAGCTCCGGGTTTCTTCCATCCACTTCTAGAGCGCTGCTTCGTCGACTGTTTTTCCGCAGAACCGTCCGACCAAAGCCAACGAAAGATAGTCAAGTATTTCTGTTAGAAAAATAACCTTCCCTACTGTTAAGGATGCTATGTGTTTTTTAGCTTTGGCTCCTGTACGTTTTCTTACTGCTATCTCGCCACCTTTATTTGCTATTATTGTTGAATCATCCTTCCTGCTTGAAGGATCGGGCCTAAGTTTCTCAAGTGTGGGAGTGGACAACACTTCATGTTGAGGTTTCGCCATTTGTGAGAAGTGTGTAAAAATATGTCCTTCTGGTGCGGTAGAGTGATAATCTACTTCATCGATCACCATTTTGTGCGAAAGACTTTAAAACATAAACTTAAAACCTTAAAAACTTTATCTCCTTTTCTTTTCCTTCGCTTCGCGTTGTTTTGCTTCATACTACTCCCAAGTCGCAAAGCATTAACTCCCTAAGTCCCCCTATATATGTGTGTGTTTGTGTGTGTATTATATTGGTTTAAAATAATGTCCAATTTTTAATCAAAATAACATGTGAGAAATTAATACTAAGTTTTACTTGTGCATGTTGTGTTAATTTAAATAGGTATTTGTAAATATATAAATATTATGATTAATGAAAACAATGAAATATGGTGATACATTTTTTCCTTTTCTTGTATTTATTTTTTGTGTTATTTAATAAACATGACTTGATTTTTATTTCATTTTGTGTTATTTGCAAGGAGGGAATTACTTAATCGATCAAGTTTTGGTAGTGGTGTCATATCAATTACAATTTTTTATGATAATGTTTAATAGATAAATTAAACTATTTTTCTATGTTTTTGGCATGCACTCTCTTATTGTGGACTTACCTTTTTAGTTTTCCCTTTTGAGAGACCTCTGACAACCCAGTTCACTGCAGTGGATGAACCTTGCATGGCTCACAGGTGGCTATTTGCATGCGAGGTTGCTAGAGTATATCGTCCAATTTTGCATAATAATAACTTACATGCAGTGACAGATAGAAGCATAATATATTATGCTTCACTTGCAGATCTCTGGTCGATGACGTTTTTCATCTTGCCAGTCCCATCGACTCGCAAGATGCAAATATATTTTTTGTAAATAGTTGGAGAGTTCAGTATTGTTCAAGGTTGGTTCAGCTCTGCAACTTTTTATAGTGAAGTTACTGTATATGGGAGTTACTGTATATGAACGGAGCTCTCATCAGTATTCTCTCTTAAGTTATATTAAATCCGCCTCGAGCTCTCCTCCTCCAAACTATAGGGTTTAAACAATGAAAAATAATGTTCTTCATCAATATTCTCTCTTAATTTATATTAAATATTGGTGTTAGAAATTAGGAATTGTACATTCTTTGGCTTATTATTCCATCTTCAAAAAATCTACGAAAGTATAAACTGTAGTATGCTCATAGCAAGGAAACTTATTTGGGTCAACGAGTTCATTCTTTTTTTCAAATATAGTGGAGACTAAAGTTAGCCAAAACTACATCTCTTGCATTGACAATAGTGGGTCCTTCACTGCATTTCGAGGTTTACACAAACATCTCCCGTATAGGTCAATCTTTAATCATGTGTTTGACTTGTTTAAATATTTTATACTTAAAGTATCATCAAAGATTAAGTGTAATTTTTCTTTAATTTCTTTCTTTCGTGACTTCTTTTACTTCATAGTTCATGGGAAGACAGAACTATTTCTCATTATTATATGTTTCATGGTGCCTCAAAGAATGTATATAAATAACTAAGACAATCTATTGGCAAGCTACTTTAATTTAGTCATAAGAATTTATATGACATTGTTTTGATTAATCAAATAATATATGGAGTAATATGATTATATTTCTTTTTCTTTTGGAATTTTAAGTTATTATTCAAGCTTGAAACATCCATCATCTTGTAATAGAGTGAAATTAAAAAATGTTCATCCTTTTGATTGATATAGAAGAGTGGACATTATGAGGCTCTTGTTTATTTTTGGTATTTTAAATTTAAATTATAAATCATATTGATTTTTTCTCTAAATTTTATATCTATCTCTTTCTTGAAATCTCAACGGGGAGGGGGTTCGAGCCTCAGCGGTGTTTAAACAAAACCTTCTCTTTTCATAAAAACTAACTATTTCTATTAGGCTGAGAAAGGGATTTTTCGTCTGTTCAAAGCCTATTGGCCCCTCGCTTCCAATGCTCTAAGTTCTGGGACAATCAGCGTCACTATGAACAATTCCAATGGCCAACTCTTTGGAGTCAAATCTGCGACAGGGTTTAGTGTGGCTTTGGATAATGAGTACCACATTTTCCGGTGTCTGGCTTCTCCATGCATTGTTCGCTGCCCGAGACACGGTTACAACGTTGAGAACGGTGCGGAGCTGCAGAATTTGTTCATAGAGTATATGCCAAGTGGCAGCATAGCGGATTTGTTGATTAAGTTTGGAGGGCGACTTGACGAATCCAAGATCAGGGCTTACACTTGTGTCATCCTACATGGAATCCATTACCTCCACAGGAAAGGGATTGCAGACTGTGATATCAAGGGGAAGAATTTTCTTGTGGGCGACAATGGTGTGAAGCTTGCTGACTTTGGCTCTGCCAAGAAGATCGATGATGAGGGGGAGGGCCAAGAGGCTCTGCGATTGAGGGGGACACCTCAGTGGATGGCTCCAGAGGTGGTGAACCTAGTGGAGCAGGGGCATGCTTCTGATATCCGGTCTCTGGGTTGCACTATGATGGAGATGGCCACTGGCAGGAACCCATGGAGCCAAGTTTCCAATCCCCTCACTGCAATGTATCGGACTGGATGCAAAGAGGAGTTGCCTGAGTTTCCTGCATCGCTTTCACCTCATATATGGGATTTCATAGAGAAATGCATTCAGAGAGATCCCAAGAAGAGGTGGACCTGTGTAGAGTTGTTGAGCCATCCTTTCTTAAATGAGGACTGCTCTTCCAAGGAGACATGAGGCCATTAAAGGTCCAAAATTCCCAACTTGTCATTAAGATTTTAGGAACCAAGTATGGGATTCTGACTCCTCTCAGACTACTCCCATTCTATCACTAAACATCCCTATCCCAACCGGGGATTGCAATGCAGAGGTGACTAGAACATTTGAGCAATGCCTAAGGCATTCTCCCAGGGACAGAGTGATGGCACTGGAAGCAGCTTGTAAATTTGAAGATGTTGTTAACATACCTAATTGGAACACTATCCTTCATGATCACTAGCTTCTTGTCAAATATTATGAAGGTAAATGTCCAACTTCAAGTAAACCTATGTCAAAATCATACATTAGTAATGGCTCCTCCATGCATGATCTTCCATTCACAAAAGAAAAGTGTAGTGCCACTTTAGCAGCTGTCAATCGGGAAGAGTTGCAGCCTAGATGTGAAGTAGATGATTGCTTGGAGGCCGCGGTCTCTGCAGCACATCCTGAACATCAATCGTCTTCCAAAATTTCTGCTGAGACTCTACACCATGAATTGTTTTCAATGATGGAAGCATCCAATTTTATTGATGAAGATTGGGGCATGTTTGGAAATACATCTCAAAGCATTGCTTGTGGTATTCTTGGAATTCATGATATATTTCTTGAGGTCTTCTTGGAGTTCATGACCTATCAACAGTAGGAGAAACATTTTATATCTTTGATGATGAGTGGAACTCTAGCACTCTCAGGCAGAAGCAGTTTACTACCCCTGTTGTAGAAGTATGTGCACTGCTCAATTTTGGATTACAAGAATGATAAAGGGGCAATTGCACATTCCTGATTTTTATTTGTGTGAATCCTCTTGGGTTTTTTTTTGTTTTTGGAAAATCATCATTTCTCAACCATCACCTGTCCTTGATATGTCACTTAC
The DNA here is from genome assembly GCA_001517045.1 of Pseudotsuga menziesii. NCBI lineage: Eukaryota > Viridiplantae > Streptophyta > Pinopsida > Pinales > Pinaceae > Pseudotsuga > Pseudotsuga menziesii. The sequence goes on from LPNX011200201.1 coordinate 118,839, forward strand.
AATTGTTCCAAGTTACTAAAAGTTCCATGAGTTCCAAACAAGAGCTAGGCCCCCTAAATTTCATGACGAGTCCACTAGTATAAAAGTCCAATTCAGGATACTTTTTGATAATTTTCCTGGCCTTTACTAGTTTGACAAGATAGATCTCGTCCCAGTGGTCAAACTCTTTTATTCCTAGATAAGTTCCAATAGACAAACATAGATCACAAAAATCTATTCCCATGCCCTATCCGATCTAAAGAGAAAATGTTTATGTTTTCTCAAGTAAAACAAATCACCGTTAAACAAAGTATGTTTCAAGTTCAACAAAATTGGTATGAAGTATAGGAATATTGATATGTAGTTAAATGTTATGAAGTTTGTAGCTTGTCTATCAATTATTGATATGTAATGAAATGTTATGTTCATTTTGTTCGCTTCTAGACCTTGGTGGTACTATCAATTATTGATATGTAGTGAAAAGTTAGTTTCATTTTGTTTGCTTCTAAACTTTGGAAAAATAAAGACTTGGAAAATTATCATCATGCATTAAATATGAAAGTATGACTATGGAGGTTGGTGGCAACATGCAACGAACTAAATGAGATTCATGCAACAACAACACTGGGACGCTCATTACAAATAAAGAAAAGAACCCTCAAAGAGTGTTGTAAACATACAATGTGATTTTAATATGCAGAAGAATAACGAGTTACATTACATTAAAGAATATACAAGACTATTTAATTGCTGAATTTGAATAAAAACTAAATCATGAACTTGGTATTTATTAAAATCTAAATCACAACGGAGTAGTAAGATCTCGACCCTGTATTTTTTATTAATAATACAAAATATCCATTATTTAGATAATAGAGTCTTATACAAAAACCCAAGCAAAACAATTTTTTGAGAGAAATTCCAACATAATGGGAGGTATGCCCCTCCCTCCTCATCCATTCATCTTTAGGGAAAGCACTTTGGAGACCCTGTCGCGGTACTAAGAACATAATAACAATAAGAACATTCTCATGAATAATCAATGCAATGTAATGTTTGTGAAAACATCAATCAAATCATATCTAATTAGAGTAATTAATAATGGATGGAAGATGAGGGGAATAAACCAAACATAAATTAACTGCATGCTAAACTACAAGGGAAGCCTATGTTAACATATTTGTTTTCCTTAAAGAAACATCTTGAGATGTGTTGTTGTATGACAAGCCTAGTTCTATGTATGTTGTTCCATGTAAATTTCCACGATGACAACCATGGACTGTAGTGTCCTAGACTGCAATGCAGGTGCGAGTAATTAGAGCAGATGTCAGGATGAGTTAGATGTTAAGTCAGATTGAAGAGTTGTCAGAGCTCTCAGGGAGAGCATGTGCATCGAGATAGAGCACCTCAAAATAGTTAAAGTTAATCCAATTGTTAAAATTAATCAAATGTTGACGTTATACCATGGGTGAACCTGCAAGTAATTAGAGCATATGTTAGGACGAGTTAGATGTCAAGTCAGATGCCAGAGTTGTCAGAGCTCTCAGTAACAGCATGTGCATCGAGATAGAGCACCTTACAATAGTTAAAGTTAATCCAATGTTGACTTTATACCATGGTTGACTTCAATCCATAGTTGGCATTTATCCAATGTTGAATTCCATCCATGGTTGATGTTAATCCAATGTTGACTTCAATCCACAACCATATTTTTAGAATTGGTTGACCTACAACCAAGGTTGACTTCAACCAAACATTTCCTTTAGTGAGAATGATTGACTTTAGTTATGTAAAGTTGGCTTTTTTTCTTATTTGACTATGGTTACTTAGTTGACCATGCATAAATATGGCTGTAGCACAATTCTATATGGTTGAATTTAGTTAATCCTAGTAGGATATGATTAAATATGGTTGCTTATGGTTTCTTTAGTAAAACATGGATAACTATGGTTGCAACATGGTGGACTAGGGTTAATGTAACATACCCAAAACTGAAAAATAAATATTTATTATTTATTTCAGCAAAAACATTATGTCAATTTTTATTGTAAAGTTTATGACCAAGTGGGTCAAGGATGACTGTAATTGAAGAATTATTTATTTTATTAATTAATAAAAGGAGACACCTATTCAGGGGAGACTATTAAATGAGTGTTCACTACCACTAGGAGGAAGGAGCAGATGTAGAAGGTTGGTTAACAAGTGGCAGCACTAGCATTCACTTTCTAGCTGTTGCAGGAGCATAATCCCTAAAAAAGTGATCATGTTCCCTGAGAGGGGGAATTGAGCTGGGTGACCTATTAAATTCCAAAACTGACCCAAAGACCTAGGAAATATTTTATAAACTATCAAATTGAGTAGGAGGCTCACCACTCATTCTGATTTTGGAAGAGAATGTATTTTATGATTGCTGCAAACTGAAAAGTCAGGCACATTAAGAATTTGATGAGGGGATAGCTAAAGTGAACTGCTGAGTTAAGTCTGCTTTGTGAGTGTTGTGTTACAAAAGTCTATTGTGTAGCAGAGATCTTCGTCTTAGTGGTGTAGTGAGCAAGCTCGGGGGTCCTAAGCAAGTGATTTGGTTGCTTTAGGAAAAGGTTGGGTGGAATAGTCTCCCTTGGGTGTTTGTCTTGTTTTTTCGCAATATTTCCAGGTTCCAACTCTATATCCGTAAATTTTTATTTATATTATGTTTAAATAAGCTGGTATTTTTTTGATATGTAGTCACAGTTAAATAATAATTATTCAACAGATTTTTGATGATGCAGTTCCATAGAAACTAATTGGAAAATAAACGAATTTGAATTTATCACTTGTGTTTTTCCTCTCACCGAAGTGACGTACTCTAGTACAGGAAGATATATATTTAGGTATGATTTAGTAGTATCATAATGATCGAATGAGTATGTATTTTCTTTATCTTAGAGAATAGAATTATTATGTAAAGGGTGATTCCATGAAGATGGGTAACACTTTTTGGCCAAATTTGGCGATGAAAACCTGATTTTTTACTCATGTGCTAGATAGAAGCCCTCAAAACGCATATATGCCATGTGAATTTTGACTTGCAGTAAAAAAACAAATTGTAGAATATTATGTTGGCTTCATAGTGATATTTTTAAAAAAAAATTCCGATGTCATTTAATGTGTGAATTTTTGCATTAAATGAACTGTGTGACCTTAAAAATTTGAAGAAGCTAATAAGTGGCTCGTGTCCAAGTAGAGTAATTCAATCTTGCATTAATAATTTAAAAAAAATAAATATATGAGCATGATCTACATAAAATGCAGTGTGATGTGCATATTTTTTTGTTAATTTTTTTCGCATTATACAATTATTTATTATTTTTCGAAAGTGACCACATTCGATTTCAGCATCGTTTTAAACACATATTTGTCCACGTAAAGGAATTTTTTCTATTTTTTCAAAAATTGAAAAACCAAAGATACCCTTTTGAAGAGGACACGTCAATATGTGATGTGTGCATTTTTAAGAATTTTTTGGCTGTGTATTTTTAACTCTGCGGATTTTTCTTTGAGCTGCTTCGAAGTTGCAGTGTGGTTTTCTAAGTATAAGTTTTAGAAGTAATTAAAAAATAAATTTCATATGAATGCCAAAATGTGTGTATGATACATCAATGTATAGAAGATTCGTTGGTGAATTTATCAGTATCAACTCCGCCCAGTTATGTGCTAGGAATGGCAGGGTTTACACCTCTGCAAGGCACAGGAAATTTTTCATTTGTTTGAATGAGGGCTAAGTCTGTTTTTTTAAGCCCTCGACCGAGGTATGAACCTCGACCGAGGTATCTAAATACCTCGGTCAAGGTATTTAAATACCTCGGTCGAGGGGTTGTAAAGCCCGCAATACCTCGGTCGAGGGCTTGATAAAACCTCGGTCGAGATATTAAGACCTCGGTCGAGGGCTTAACAAGCCCTCAACCGAGGTGCGTTTTTTTGTTTTTGCCGAAATTCCCTTGCCAAAAAGTGTTACCCAGGTCCGTGGATTCACCCTAAACTGTTTATAATTGTTGTAATTCAAAAGATCTAGTATTTAGTTTAGACTCAGGCATAACTATGAAATTCATCGGGTAAACATTCCCAATTATATAAACATAAATTTCAGTACAAGTTTGAGGAGCCAGAATAAATTACAGAGCCCTTTCTATTTATATAAATTAGTTATTTACTTCTCACAATTCCTTAATCCTTAACTGGCGTTGTTTCTGCAGAAGGTATCTACAGAATAAAAATCTCAACTAGTCTTTTGACTTAAAGAAAATAAATTTGTTGAAACAAAATTCAATACTCAGATTAAGGTTTTACCCTTTAAATAACCCCATGCCTGTAAAGCAAAGTCATTACACAGTCATGGTCAATATAGAACAACAAGGCTGTAAATCAAATCTTCTTATAAAGAATAATCTATTAACCTAAAAGAGTAGCATTGAATTCTATAAGTCGTTGTAACCAAATGGAGTCGTGTAAGAAGTTAACACTAAAATCATTTCCATTTCAATTTTTTTATGCATAAGTTAATTAAAGTAGGTATGAGGAAAATAGCTAATCAAGGCCTTACGACTTTGGATATAAACCTATTTTGGAAGGGTAGTGTTTACACAACTTATCTTTTACGATTCATAGGCTAAATGATACATAATTAATGTTAGCTAGTACATCTTATACATTTATTTCACAATTGCAAAATCCAAAAAAGTATTGCAATCAGCTACCGAGATCAAATCCAAAACTTCTTCTGTCATTAAAATAAGATTATCTTTTTCATCTAGTGGTTTGGGGAAAGTGAACCCCCAACACTGTTGTTGGTTAACCTATCAAAGTATTGAATAGGGTTTTTGACATCCAACATTTCAAAAATAGCAGAGCAATATTTTCAGTTTAAACCTTTTAACGTTACACATAGATCACTTTGACTGAAAAAAAAAAAAAATTACATTTGATTCTGGCATAGTCGTGAGACTCCATGTATAGTGATTCTATTCATAATCTAGAATTACATAGTTAACTAAAACCTAATTACAGTATTAAAACTCACACGGATGTTATTCCATGATGCATCCTTTGCAACCAATAGTAAACAGTATTATGTAATCAACACTTCATCCCAAGAATATGAATCAACAGTGAGAGCTTAACGACCTTATCGGTTCCAAATTATACTATAAATGATAAACAAGTGAAAGTTTCCTTTAGAACCATTTTATATTCAAACAATAATGAAATTTACGGCAATGGATTCTAGCCCCAAACATTCTCAGTTTCAACGGAGAGGTTCTAAAGATCATCGTGTTACAACATGCAAAAACTTGAACCAATAATTTAACAGCCGCTACAAGAAAACTCTTTTTACAATGGAGGCCTTGACTGATATTTGCATCAAAATATCCATTACCTTATCAGCTAATAACAAAATCTATGAAGTAAGGCTCACGAACATACTATGGAGCATTGTAAACTTAAAAGCCGAATCCCTCACAGGGTTAGATAAGATGAAATACTGTACATCTAAATATCATTAACAGAATCGAAAGGAAAGGAATTATAAACATCTTCTCTTACAGAGAATCGAGACCAAGTTTATAAAATCCATCTCTACCACTTCCACATCAACACGTAGTCATAGGAATAAATTCCCTAGAATAGTGTAGACACAACCAGAAGGCCAAGAGTTGCATCCATAGATCCTTAAAGAAGAGGCCATAATATTACCGGTTATAGGGACTTCACAGACAACCTTTTGTTGAGAAACATCGACGCAGGGAGCCAGCCTGTAAAAATTTCATTGAACCTAGAAGGTTAAATCATTTGTATCTCTTTTCAAATACAGTGTGTAAAACAACTTTTGGAAAGTGCATCATTTTACCTTACCTCCTTGATGTTTTATTTTCCAACCAAGTCTTGCAAAAAAAACTAAGTTTGGCAACATCGTAGGCATGTGGTTTCAAGTGGAGATTGTGTAGAGAAATTTGAACGCTGAGTCTACGGGCTCCTCCATCCAGGGTTACAACTAGTAGAGAAGAGAATTCAAGAAGTAAAAGAAAATAGTGCGAGAATGAGGGAACCTTTAGCCTCCACCAAAACCAAATAAAAAACAATAATTACAACCTTTAAGAAAACTTAAAGTCATAGGGTTTCGTACCCAGCGCTCTATTTTCCAAGTGGAGAATGTGACATTGATTGCATTTGAAGTCCCATCCTTTACACTTTGATGCCAATATTTCTCTCCAATGGTTTTAATTTCCAGTCACATCACCTTTAAACCAAACCCTTAAACATTTATATTCTCCATCGTAGAGCTCAAACCTTGGTATTGTGAAGGTATCATATTTTTAATCCCATGTGAATAATTATAAGCACATGTACTAATGTATGTTTAAGTTTATATTATGATTTAGACCCTTGCTTGTTAGGGTAGATAAGGCTTGTCTCTTTTCCAAAACAAGACGAGCTACTCTTTCTCATTTCACTTCATGGCTGCTAGCATAGAAAGTATTCTCAATAGTTTTCAAGGGAGACCTCACCCACCTGCACAACAAGAATTGAAGGTTCATGCTTTAGTCATAAGGACTAAGTAAGACCATGACCTCTTTTAAAACAACTCATGATTGAAACAAAACTAAAAGAATGACAAACGATTTTGCACAACTTGATTGTTAGACCCATAAAATCTTACATCTTAACAATTCCCTTGTCATTATGACAACGGTACTTGACAAAAGAAGTATTAAAATCTCTATAAGTATTGTATAGTAAAACCTAGTGGCACATGAAGTAAACAATTTTTTTTTACATGGTGAAATTAGGGGATGTTACATGTGGTATCAAAGCAAGATTCCAACACTAGGCCCGGTTTCCTCACTTGCTTATAAGGAAATATAATGTACTAATTTTATTTTGCAATTATTTCTATCCAGAAATGTAAAACATGTTTTGTAGGAAAAGGAAAATGGAGAATGCTGAAGCATCTACTGAGAATGGTCCTCAACATAATAACCCTGACAAAATTTATGTAGATTTGAATAATCAAGAATTACTACAAACGGTCAAAGAGTTGAGGGATGAACTTCAAACTATGAAACAAGATAATCAGAGAATTTTAGAGCTAAATAAATATCTACTGGACATAACGAATAACCAGGAAAAAGATAAAAGAAGTGCTATCGAAAATGATTCTGAAACAATGATCTATAAACATAAAGGAAAAAGGGCAAGGTATTCTCATAGAGAAACTTCCTCAGAGGTTAAACCAAGGTCACGTAGGAAAAGACAAAGATATGTAAGTGACAGCAATGAGAGTGAGAAAAAAACTAGGAAAAATAAATCTAAACCCTATGAAGCGATTTCTAATGAATTCAAGAAAATAAAGCCTCCCATGTTCAATGGGGAAGTAGAGAAAAGAGAGGAAGAGGAATATTGGTTGTTGGGAATGAAGAAATACTTCCAAATTTACAATTATTCCAACATATTAAAGGCTAGAATGGCTATTTACAACTTGACCAGAAAAGCTGACATATGGTGGCAAGATATAAAGAGGGTCAAAAATCTAAAAGAGAAGTACTTGACCTGGAGGGTTTTTAAGAAGTACTTCAAGAGAAAATTTCTTCCTAAACAATATTATGAGGAAAGAGCCAAGGAGTTCTGTGATTTAAAACTGGGTTACATGTCCATGAGGGAATTGAGCAACAAGTTCTTAAGAATGCTAAGATACATACCATACATAATAGATGCAAATCCAAAGATCCAATGGTTTTTAAGTTGTTTACCTACTAACTTCAAGGATAGGATTGAGTTTGACAATTCGAAAACCTTGGAGTAAGCTATGAGAAAGGCAGAATTCTATTATGAGCAGAGCAAGTAAAGAGAAAGTCTACCTAATTGGAAAACTAAAAAGATAAGTCATTTTGATCAGAAGAGAAGAGAATTCAAGTCAAACAAGAGTTTTGGGAGTAAGTCTTAGAACTTCTCCAAAAACAATTATCAAAAACTAATTTTAAGAACAAAGTACCCCAGAATACTGTAGCATCAAAGGGAAGGGATTTATATAACAATTTTGTTAGAAATACTGAACAACGGGAACCGGTTAAATGTTGGGAATACTAAGGACCACACTATGCCAAATACTGTCCGAATTGAAAAGGAAACTGTCAACAACATACACAAAGTCAAGGAAGAAGAAACAGTTGGGGATGTGGCCAACGAGATGCATAGGATAAATGCATCTATGCAGAAACGACAGGAGGATCACCAAACTTATATGGTAGAAGTGCAAGGTATGATCCAAAATTTCTCTGTTTCCATCTTAATTGATCCAGGAGCTAGTCTAATTTGTATATCTCCTAGCATAGTGGAAAAGTGTAAATTATCCTTCCAAAAGTTTGAAAAATCCTAGCTAGTCCAGATAGCCACAGGAACTAAAAGAAAGGTAGTAATCTATGTTGAAAGTTGTAATTTGATGATGAATCAGTTTGAAACACATGTCAAACTAAATGTGTTACTTTTAGGATCTTACGATATTATCATAGGAATGGATTGGATTGAAAACCACCAAGTAATGTTAAACTGTTTTCAAAATACTTTTACTTGTTTGAATAATGAAGGAGAAAGAATTATTGTTACAGGAATTCCTCGGAAGATATATGTTAGACAAATTTCAACCTTACAGATGAAAAACGTTGTAAGAAAGGGCTGTAAATTCTTTGTTGTGCACATTATAAATAATGAACAAGTTAATAACGAAAATAAACTAGGATTTGAGTATATCCCGATCCTGCAATATTTCGCGGATGTATTCCTAGAAGAAATTATAGGATTACCTCTGAAATGAGATATAGACTTTACAATTGAATTGGTATCGGGAGCAGTACCTAATTTGAAAGCTTCCTATAGAATGAACATTTTGAAGTTGAATGAACTAAAATTACAATTACAAGAGTTAATAGACAATCATTATGTAAGACCAAGTGTTTTTGTTAAACAGAAAGATGGTACTCTACGTCTATGCATAGACTACCGTCAACTTAATAAAATGATGATTTAAAACAGATATGCGGAGCGACGATATTCTCTAAAATCGACTAAAGGTTTGGTTATCACCAAATTATAATTAAGGATGAAAACATCTTTAAAAATGCTTTCCAGACAAGATACAGGCATTATGAATTCGTCCCTATGCCATTCGGGCTAACCAATGCACCAGAAACCTTTTTGTGCTTAATGAACAATGTTCTAAGTAAGTATTTAGACAAATTTGAATCGTCTTTATAGATGACATACTAATTTATTCTAAGACAAAAGAAGAACATGATGAACACCTAAAAATAATTCTACAAGTGTTAAGAGAACATCAGCTATATGCTAAGTTCAACAAATGCAATTTCTATAGAGATAAAATATAATATTTAGGGCACGTCATATCCAAAGAATGGATATCGGTGGACCCGGATAAAATAAAAGCTATAATTGACTGGCAAGTCCCTAAAAACATAACTAATGTACAATCCTTTATGGGGATAACAGGTTACTACAGAAAATTTATTGAAGAATTTTCAAGGATTGAAAATCCTATAACTTCACTACAAAAAAAGGGTAAGCAATTTGTTTGAGATTAGAAATGCAAAGACAATTTTAATGAACTAAGAGAATTATTAACTACTACACCCATCCTAAAAATAGCAGACCCATAAAAAGACTTCGTCGTATGCACAGATGCATGCAATGAAGGCTTGGGCGAGGTGCTAACTCAGGAAGGTCATGCAATTGCATACGAATCAAGAAAATTAAAGACTCATGAAAAAAATTATGCAACTTATGATCTAGAATTGGTTGCAATAATCCAGGCCTTAAAAATGTGGCGTAATCACTTAATAGGTAAAATATTTCTGCTAATGTCTGATAACATAAGTCTAAAATATCTGTTTGATCAACAAATTATAAATGCAAGGCAATCTAGATGGCTAGCTTTCCTTATCGAATATGATTTCGAGATCAAACATATTAAAGGGAAAGAAAACAAAGTGGTCGATTCCTTGAGAAGAAATGTTGTAACCAGCTTTGTGGCTGCCATTAGCAATTATAAAATTGATTTGGAAGATAAATTGGAAGAAGGTATAAAGTGGGACCTAGAATACCAGAATTTAAAATGTATCAGAATACATCTAAAAATGTATTAGAATACCAGAATTAAAAATGTATCAGAATACATCTAAAGAAAAGATAACTCAGAATACATCTAAAAATGTATTTATAGATTACAGTTTCAATGAAAATGGTCTAATATTGTTTAAAAATAGACTTTATGTACCAAATGTACCATAAGTTAAGCTGTTGATTCTGAATGAGATTCAGAAAAGTCCTTATTCAGGACATCCGAGGTATCAGAAAATGATAATTATGTTAAGAAAAGAGTACTTTTGACCTAACATGAAGAATGAGGTTGCTGAATTTCTAGCTAGGTGTATTAAGTGTCAACAAGTTAAGGCTGAACATCAACATCCAGTAGGCCTGCTACATCCATTACCAATCCCAACTAGAAATGGGAAGTCACTGGTCTTGAATTTGTAACTGGTTTACCTAAAACCCAGAAACATAATGATTCCATAATGGTGGTTGTAGATAAGTTAAGTAAAACAACACACTTTATTCCTGTTAAAAATATTCATACAACTGCAAATATTGCTGATATTTTTATGAAAGAAATCTTTCGTCTACAAAGAATTCCAAATGTAATTATTTCTTACCGAGATCCTAAATTTAATGGTAATTTTTGGAAAACTTGATTTAAAGGATTAGACACTAAATCAAATTTTAGTACTGCTTATCATCTGCAAATGAATGGACAAACAGAAAGAGTTAATCAAGTACTAGAGGATATGCTGTGAATGTATGTTAGTAATTATCCCACTAAGTGGGAAGACTATTTGCATTTAGTTGCATTTGCTTACAATAACCATTATCAGGCCTCAACAAAGCTTAGTCCTTTTGAAATATTATATGGTAGAAAGTGTAACACTCCTATTACATGGAGTAATCCAATAGATTGATTGATGTTAGGACTTGACATGTTAAAAGCATTGGAACTAACAGTGAAACAAGTACAAACAAACTTGAAAACTGCTCAAGACAAGAAAAAGAGTCATGTAGATCTTAAAAGAACTCCGAAGGAATTCCAAGTCGGCTAGCATGTGTTTATTAAGGTGAAACCAAGAAAAAAATCCTTTAAATTAGGGATTTGTGCTAAATTAGCACCCAGGTATTGTGGAGCATTAGAGATATTGGCAAGAGTGGGTCCAGTGTCTTATCAACTGGATTTTCCACCTAATCTTAGGATACACAATGTTTTTCACATTTCTATTTTGAAAAAGTATACACATGATGCTACTCATGTGATTTACTGGAATTTGATTTAGGTAGAACTAGAAGGAGATTTTCCGGTGGAACCGGATTGTATTCTCGATATGAGGGAATTTTTTTCTCCAGAATTGCACCATTGGACAAATAAAGGTGCAGTGGAAACACCTTAGTCCAGATGAGGTGACTTGGGAACTAGAGAGTGATATGCAAATGGCATATCTAGATCTGTTCAAAGTAGACTCAAAATAACTTAAGAAACATTGAGGACGATGTTGAGCTTAAGGGGGGGTGTTTGTAACATACCCAAAACTGAAAAATAAATTTTATTATTTATTTCAGCAAAAACATCATGTTAATTTTTATTGTAAAGTTTATGACCAAGTGGGTCAAGGATGACTGTAATTCAAGAATTATTTATTTTATTAATTAATAAAAGGAGACACCTATTCAGGGGATATTGTTAAATGAGTGTTCACTTCCCACTAGGAGGAAGTAGCAGTTGTAGAAGGTTGGTTGACAAGTGACAACACTAGCGTTCACTCTCTAGTTGTTGCATGATCATAATTTGTAAAATAGTGTTCATTTACCTGAGAGGGGGAATTGATATGGGTGGCTCATTAAATTCCAAAACTAACCCAAAGACCTGGGCAATCTTATATAAACCATCAAATTGAGCAGGAGGCTCACCACTCATTCTGATTTTGGAAGAGAATGAACTTTATGATTGTTGCAAACTAAAAAGTCAGGCACATATGGAATTTGATGAGGGGATAGCTAAAGTGAACTATTGAGTTAAGTCTACTTGTGAGTGTTTTGTTAGAAGTCTGTTGTGTAGCAGAGATCTCTGTCCTAGTGGTGCAGTGAGAAAGTTTAGGGGTCCTAAGAAAGTGATTTGGTTGCTTCAGGAAAGGTTGGGTGGAACAGTCTCCCTTGGGTGTTAGTCTTGTTTTTTCGCAATATTTCCAGGTTCCAACTCTATATCTGTAAATTATTATTTATATTCTGTTTAAATAAGCTGATATTATTTTCAGATGTAGTCATATTTAAATAATATTTATTCAACATACTTTTGATGATGTAGTTGCGTGGAAACTGATTAGAAAAGAAACGAATTTGAATTTATCCCCTGTATTTTTCTTCTCACCGAAGTGATGTACTCTAGTACAAGAAGATATATATTTAGGTATGATTTAGTAGTATCAAAATGATCAAATGAGTATGTATTTTATTTATTTCAGAGAATAGAAGTATTATGTAAAATGTTTATAATTGTTGTAATTCAAAATATCGGGTATTTAGTTTAGACTCATGCATAACTTTGAAATTCATCGAGTAAACATTCCCAGTTATATAAACCAAAATTTCAGTACAAGTTTGAGAAGCTAGAATAAATTGCAGAGCCCTTTCTATTTATATAAATCAATTATTTATTTCTCACAATTCCTTAATCCTCTAACAGCTTAGCATTTAAAATGAATGGATTCAAGTTCATCTCAACTAATCTGTTTATACTAATCCTTTAAAGACAAGTTACTTCTCCTAAATTCTTTTGAGAATCAAACTAGAATAACCAGAGTTCACATAAAAACAATTAATGATAAGTTAAGCTAATAATGTAAAACCATGTTGATACTATCGACCATTCATAGCACTGGATGCAAGATTCTGAATCTTTAACTGGTGTTGTTTCTGTAGAAGGTATCTACAAAATAAAAATATCAACTAGTCTTTTGACTTAAAGAAAATAAATTTGTTGAAACAAAATTCAATACTCATATTAAGTTTTTACCACTTTAAATAACCTCATGACTGCAAACCAAAGTCATTACACAGTCACGACCAATATAGAACAACAAGACTATAAATCAAATCTTCTTTTAAAGAATAAACTATTAACCTAAAAGAGTAACGTTGAATTCTATAAGCTGTTGTAACCAAATGGAGTCGTGTAAGAAGTTAACACTAAAATCATTTCCATTTTAGTTCTGTTATACATAAGTTATTTAAAGTAGGTCAAAGGAAAATAGCTAATCAAGGTCTTACATATTTGGATATAAACCAATTTTGGAAGGGTACTGTTTCCACGGGTTCTCTTTTACAATTCATAGGATAAAGGATACATAATTAATGTTAACTAGTAAATCTTATACATTTATTTCGCGATTACAAAAGCCATAAAAGTATTGCAATCAGCTACTGAGATCAAAGCCAAAACTTCTTCTGTCATTAAAATAAGATTATATTTTTCATTTAGTGGTTTGGGGAAAGTGAACCCCCAATGCTGTTATTGGTTAAACTATCAAAGTAATGAATAGGGTTTTTGACAACCAACATTTCAAAACAACAAAGCAATATGTTCATTTTAAAACTTTTAATGTTACACATAGATCGCTTTGACAAAAAAGCATTACATTTGTTTGTGGCATAGTCGTGAGACTCCACGAATAGTGATTCTATTCATAATCTAGAATTTACAGAGTTAATTGAAACCTAATTAAAGTATTAAAACTCTCACGGACGTTATTCCATGATGCATTCTTTGCAACCAATAGTAAAGAGTATTACGTAATAAGCACTTCAGCCCAAGAATATGAATCAACAGTAATAGACTCATAGCCTTATTGGTTCCAATTTATACTATACATGATAAACAAGTGAAAGGTTTCTTTAGAACCATTTTATATTCAAACAGTATTTAAATTTATGGTAGTGGCTTCTATCCCCAAAAATTTTCAGTTTCGACAGAGAGGTTCTAAATATCATCGTGTTACAGCAACCAAAAATTTAACAATCGCTACAGGAAAACCCTTTTTGCAATGTAGGCCCTGACTGGTCTTTGCATCAAGTATCAATTACCTTATCAACTAATAGCAAAATCTATGAATTAATGCTCATGACCATATTATGGAGCATTGTAAACTTAAAAGACGAAGCCCTCACAGGGTCAGATAAGATGAAAGCCTGTACATCTAAATATCATTAACATAATCGAAAGGAATGGACTTATAAACTGCTTCGCTTATAGAGAATCAAGACCAAGTTTATAAAACCCATCTCTACCTCCTCCACATCAAGACGCAGTCGTAGGAATAAAATCCCTAGAATAGTGAAGACACAACCAGAAGGCCAAGAGTTGCATCCACAGATCCTTATAAGAACACGGTGCGAGAATGAGGGAACCTTTAGCATCCACCAAAACTGAATAAAAAACAATAATTACAACCTTTAAAAGAGCTTAAAGTCGTATGGTTTCTTACCCAGTCCTATGTTTTCCAAGTGGAGTTTGTGACATGGTTTTCATGTGAATTCCCATCCTTTACACTTTGATGCCAATATTTCGCTCCAAGAATTTTAATTTCCAGTCAGATCACCTTTAAACCAAACCCTTAAACATTTATATTCTCCATCGTAGATTTCAAACCTTGGTATTGTGAAGGTATCGTATTTTTAATTCCATGTGAAGAATTATAAGTGCAGGTACTAATGTATGTTTAAGTTTATATTATGATTTAGACCCTTTCTTGTTAGGATAGATAAGGCTTATCTCTTTTCCAAAACAAGACAGACTACTCTTTCTGATTTCACTTCATGGATGCTATCTTAGAAAGTATTCTCAGTAGTTTTCAAGGGCGACCTCACCCACCTACACAATAAGAATTGAAGGTTCATGCTTTAGTCATAAGGACCAAGTAAGACCGCGACCTCTTTTAAAAAAACTCATGATTGAAACAAAACTAAAGGAATGACAAATGATTTTTCACAACTTGATTGTTAGACCCATAAAAGCTTACAGCTTAACAATTCCCTTGTCATTATGACAAAGGTACTTGACAAAAGTAGTATTAACATCTCTATAAGTATTGTATAGTAAAATCTAGTGTCACATGAAGTAAGCAATTTTTGTTTTACATGGTGAAATTAGGGGATGTTACATGTGGTATCAGAGCGATATTCCAACACTAGGCCTGGTTGGATCACTCGCTTATAACAAAAAATAATGTAATAAATTTTATTTTGCAATTATTTCTATCCAAAAATATAAAACCTGTTTTGCAGGAAAAGGAAAATGGAGAATGCTGAAGCATCTGTTGAGAATGGTCCTCAACATAATAACTATGACAACATTTATGTAGATTTGAATAATCTATAATTACTACAAACAATCAAAGAGTTGAGGGATGAACTTCAAACTATGAAACAAGATAATCAGATCATTTTAGAGTTGAATGAATATCTACTAGACAAAATGAATAACTAGGAAAAAGATAAAAGAAGTGCTGTCGAAACTGATTATGAAACAACGATTTATAAACATAAAGGGAAAAGGGCAAGGTATTCTGATAGTGAAACTTCCTCAGAGGTCAAACCAAGGTCACGTAGGGAAATACAAATATACATAAGTGACAGCAGTGAGAGTGACAAAAAACCTAGGAAAAAGAAGTATAAACCCTACGAAGAGATTTCTGGACAATTCAAGAAAACAAAGCCTCCCATGTTCAATGGGGAAGTAGAGGAAGGAGAGGAAGAAAAAACTTGGATGTCAGGAATGAAGAAATACTTCCAAATTTACAATTATTCTAACAGATTAAAGGCCAAAATCGATGTTTACAACTTGACGGAAAATCCGACATATGGTGGAAAGATATAAAGAGAGTCAAAAATATGAAAGAGAAGTACTTGAACTGGAGGGTTTTTAAGAAGTACTTCAAGAGAAATTTTCTGTCTGAACAATATTATGAGGAAAGAGCCAAGGAATTCTATGATTTAAAAATCGGTTCCATATCCAAGAAGGAATTGAGCAGTGAGTTCTTAAGTCTACTAAGATACGTACCATACATAATAGATGAGACGACAAAGATCCAACGGTTTTTAAGTTGTTTACCTTCTAGCTTTAGGGATAGGAATGAGTTTGACAATCCGAAAACCTTGGAGGAAGCTATGAGAAAGGAAAAATTACGTTATGAGAAGAGCAAGAAAAGAGAAAGTCTACCTAATTGGAAAACTAAAAAGACAAGTCATTTCGATCAGAAGAGAAGAGGATTCAAGTCAAATAAGATTTTTGGGAGTAAGTCTTTGAACTTCTCCAAAAAAATTATCAAAAAACCAATTTTAATAACATAGTACTCCAGAATACTGCAGAATCAAAGGGCAAGAATTTATCTAACATTTTTGTTAGAAATACTAAACAACAGGAACCAGTTAAATGTTGGGAATTCCAAGGACCACACTATGCAAAATACTGTCTGAATCGAAAAAGAAACATCAACAACATACACACAGTCTAGTAAGAAGAAACAGTTGGGGGAGTGTCCAATGAGATGCACAGGATAAATGGAGCTCTAGAGAACCGGTAAGCGGATCACCATACTTCTATGGTAGAAGTGCAAGGTATGATCCGCAATTTCTTTGTTTCCATCTTAATTGATCCAGGAGCTAGTCTAAGCTATATATCTCCTAGCATAGTGGAAAAGTGTAAATTGTCCTTACAAAAGTTTGAAAAATCCTGGCTAGTCTAGCTAGCCACATGAACTAAAAGAAAGGTAGTAAATGATGTTGAAAGTTGTAATTTGATGATGAATCAGTTTGAAACTTAGGTCAAACTAAATGTGTTTCCTTTAGGATCTTACGATATTCTCGTGGGAATGGATTGGCTTGAAAACCACCAATTAATTTTAAACTATTTTCAAAAGAATTTTACTTGTTTGAATAAAGAAGGAGAAAGAATTACTGTTGCGGGAATTCCTAGGAAGATATTTGTTAGATAAATTTCAACCTTATAGATGAAAAAGGCTGTAAGAAAGCATTTTAAAGTCTTTGATGTGCACATTATAAATAATGAACATGTTAATAAAAAAAATAAACCAAGATTTGAGGATATCCTAATCCTACAAGATTTCACTGATGTATTCCAAGAAGAAATTCCAGGATTACCTCCTAAATGAGATCTGGACTTTACAATTGAATTGGTACCTAGAGCGGTACCTAATTCGAAAGCTCCCTATCGAAAGAACATTTTGGAACTGAATGAACTAAAATTACAATTACAAGAGTTAATAGACAAACATTATGTAAGACCAAGTGTATCCCCTTAGGGAGCACCGGTCCTTTTTGTTAAAAAAAGACAGTACTCTATGTCTATGCATAGACTACCACAAGTTAATAAAATGATGATTAAAAACAGATATCCTCTGCCCTGCATTGACGATATGTTCGATCGGATATGCGGAGCGACGATATTCTATAAAATCGACTTAAGATCTGGTTATCACCAAGTTAGAATTAAGGATGAAGACATATTTAAAAATGTTTTCTAGACAAGATACAGGAATTATGAATTAGTGGTTATTCCCTTCGGGCTAACCAATGCACCGGCAACCTTTATGTGCTTGATGAACAATGTTATAATTAAGTATTTAGAAAAATTTGTAGTCGTCTTTATAGACGACATACTATTCTAAGACAAAAGAAGAACATGACGAACACCTAAAAATAATTCTACAAGTGTTAAGAGAACATCAGTTGTATGCAAAGTTCAGCAAATGTGATTTGTATAAAGATAAAATTCAATATTTAGGGCACGTCATATCCAAAGAAGGGATATCGATGGACCCTAATAAAATAAAATCTATAATTGACTGGACTGTCCCTAAAGACATAACTGATGTATGATCCTTTATGGGGATAAAGGTTACTACAAAAAATTTATTGAAGGATTTTCAAGGATTGCAAATCCTATAACTTCACTACAGAAAAAGGGTAAGAAATTTGGTTGGGATTAGAAATGCGAAGACAATTTTAATAAACTAAAAGAATTATTAACTACTGCACCCATCCTAAAAATAACAGACCCAGACAAAGACTTCGCCGTATGCACAGATGCATGCAACAAAGGCTTGGGCGGGGTGTTGACTAAAGAAGGTCATGCAATTCCATACGAATCAAGAAAATTAAAGACTCATGAAAAAAATTATGCCACTGATTATCTAGAATTGGTTGCAATAATCCACGCCTTAAAAATGTGGCGTCATCACTTAATAGCTAAAATATTTCTGCTAATGTTTGATAACATAAGTCTAAAATATATGTTTGATTAGAAAAATCTAAATGCAAGGAAAGCTAGATGGATAGTTTTCTTTTCAAAATATGATTCCGAGATCAAATATATTAAAGGGAAAGAAAACAAAGTGGTTTCTGCCTTAAGCAAAAATGTTGTAACTATTGTGGCTGCCATTAGCAGTTATAAAACTGATTTGGAAGATAAATTGGAAGAAGGTATAAAGCGGGACACAGAATACCAGAATTTAAAAGAAAAGATAACTTAGAATACATCTGAAAATATAATTATGGATTACAGTTTTAATGAAAATGGTCTAATATTGTTTAAAAATAGACTTTATGTACCAAATGTACCAGAAGTTAAGCTATTGATTATGAATGATATTCACAAAAGCCCTTATTGAGGACATACGGGGTATCAAAAAATGATAACTATGTTAAGAAAAGAGTACTTTTGTCCTAACATGAAGAATGAGGTTGTTGAATTTCTAGCTAGGTGTATTGAGTGTCAGCAAGTTAAGCCTGAACATCGACACCCAACATGCCTACTACAACCATTACCATTCCCAAACTGGAAATGGGAAGTCATTAATCTTGACTTTGTAACTGTTTTACCTAAAAACCAGAAACATATTGATTCCTTAATGGTGGTTGTAGATATGTTAAGTAAAGGAGCACACCTTATTCTTTTTAAAATAACTCATACAACTACAAATATTGCAGATATTTTTATGAAAGAAATATTTCGTCTGCATGGAATTCCAAAGGTAATTATTTTTTACTGAGATCCTAAATTTACTGGTAATTTTTGGAAAACTTTATTTAAAGGATTAGACACTAAACTAAATTTTAGTATTTCTTATCATCCGCAAATGGATGGATAAATAGAAAGAGTTAATCAGGTACTAGAGGATATGCTATGAATGTATGTTAGTGATAATCCCAATAAGTGGAAGGACTATTTTCATTTAGTTGAATTTGCTTACAATAACCATTATCAGGCCTCAACAAATCTTAGTCTTTTTGAAATATTATATGGTGGAAAGTGTAACACTCCTATTACATGGATTAATCTAGTAGATCGATTGATGTTAGGACCTGGCATGTTAAAAGCATTGGAACTAATAGTGAAATAGGTACAAGGCAACTTGAAAAATGCTCAAGCCAGGTAAACAAGTCATGCCGATATTAAAAGAACTCTGAAGGAATTCCAAGTTGCTGAGCATGTGTTTGTTAAGGTGAAGCCAAGAAAAAACTCCTTTAAATAAGGGAGCTATGCTAAATTACCACCCAGGTATTGTGGACCATTCGAGATATTGGCAAGAGTGGGTCCATTGGCTTATCAACTAGCTTTACCACCTAATATTAGGATACATAATGTTTTTCACATTTCTATTTTGAAAAAGTATATACATGATGCTACTCACGTGATTGACTGGAATTTGATTCAGGTAGAACCAAAAGGATATTTTCTAGTGGAACCATATTGTATTCTCGATAGGAGGGAAATATTTCTCCAGAATTGCACCATTGTACAGGTAAAGGTGCAGTGGAAACACCTCAGTCCAGATGAAGTGACTTGGGAAATGGAGAGCGATATGGGGGGGGGGGGGGGGAATATCCACCTCTATTCAAAGAATACTCAGAATAACTTAAGCAACATCAAGGAAAATGTTGAGCTTAAGGGGGGTGTTTGTAACTGTTGAGGCCTGGAAATTCGCAGGTGGCAACAGTAAGGGATTCTCCCCAATCAACGTTCCCAACTAGCCCGTTGACTGTTTGGAATAGGGAATCCATCCGGTTTGCGGTCCGGCTACCGTAGGTCAAGAAACAAAACAACGGCTTTACCGGTTGTGGCCCGGCCCACCGAGTTTTTTTTTTGTATTTTTGACTTTAAGAAATGAGATGCAAGTGCCTAACTAAATGCAGAGCGATCAAGATGCAGGGAGTGGTCACAATGTGATGCGCAGGTTCTTACCTCTCGTCTTATACTTGCAAGCAACCAAATCAGATACAGTAAGAAATAAACTAACTATCTAATCTATCCCTAGGGAGCAAGGTTATCATTCTGGGTGAGCAATACATCTTGCGCATGCATTATGAAGAATCACAGATAGCTGATATTTCTTTCAAGACACATGAACACTTACAGATATTTAAATAACCAGATAGCCGATCATTTTATAACAACAATAATTGCTCACAGTGGAAAATATCAAAAAAAGATACCGAAGAACATTCAACAAGAACATAGGTTCAGAAATTTAAACATTCTCACAGCAAATGAAACACCGCTGAAAACGAAATAGTTCCTCTTCAACAATATTCATTGAGTCGCATTGATACATTCCATTCTACTCTCTCCAACAGGTAAAAATTTGCAGTTTCCTTTGCAAAACGAAGTAGTTCCTCTTACAAGCAAACATTTACAAAATTTTCCAGGGGAAAAAGCCCTGTCTCAATCCTACTTTCAGATATTTAAACTACAATTTGAGACCCTTCGGCTGCCTCCTCTCCCCCCCTCTCAGCTTCCCAACACTTCAAATCCTTCTGCGAGCTATTGAGTAACTAACAGCTCTTCAAGCTCTAGCTCTTCGTTGCCATTCACGCTGTCTTTTCCTTCTGGACGTTTTGTCAATCATTTTTTTGTGAGCGTTTATCTTCTAGTTAATAACAGATAGGTTTTCCTATTCCGTGCCTCTGTCGTTTGCTTATTTTGTCCTTTTCTCCATTTTGTCTTCCTTGTGATCGTGCCGGTTTCGGTTCGAGCAAGCTCAGTCTTCACCCAGGGTCGCCACAGCAGTATATCGAATTCCTCCTGCAAACAATTACGGTGCATTATTTGTTGCGAAATGGGGTTTTAAACATTAACATCTTCTGCCATGAATGATAAATTCACAAGAAACTAGCCAGGTGCATCCGGACAGAATCTTGATTAAGCTTTGGGCGGGAAAGTCATAAATCGGTAGTCGGCAAGCTTTGGAATCGAACAAGGACAAGACTTCGGGAGTCGTAATGGCGGAGGATTATAGGGACTGGGTGAGCAAAACACGGCGAAAAGGTTTAATCGGACGTTGGCGGGAAACTTCATTAATCGGGCATCGGAAGGATGATACATTGGGAGCTGAAAGAATCTCCCAGCCGAAACAGTGGACGAGCCAAGGCTGAAGACATAAGCTAACCGCGGATGGGGAAAGGATCAAATCGGACGTCGACAGATACTCGCATCGGCAGCTCACTAGCTCTCCCCAGCCGCAACGGCGGGAGGGTATAACCTATGGTCTAGCGATTTAAGGCCAAAACGAATCGGGCGTCGGAGGAATCCAGACTTCGGACGAACAAACAATCTTGGAGCCGCAACGGCGGAGGGGCTGGAACTTTGCAGCTTCCGATCTAACAACAAAAAGAGGCCTGATCAAAGGAAAAAATCAACGATTTAAACAGCATTAAGGGTCAACTGCAGCCAAAGTCATTTTTCCTTCGCGAAGGCTGCTCTGAAGCACAAGATCTTACTTTTCCACGGCCAGAAATCCACGACTTAACCGAAATTGAACATGGGGGACATAAATCTGTGGGCATCCAACTTTGAAGTAAAACAAAAGAAGACACGCTCTAGAGGTCCAAGAGTTCAAGGATCAAACTGTGCGAAATAATGAGGAGGGGCCCAGAAATTAAAACATTAATTTGGGGGAGAACAGTTGTGGCAGCAACAACTAGCGATTACCTGGTGAACCTAGATCTTTGGTCATTTTTCTTTGAGTGGCAGACTGTTTCACAACAAAAAATTCATCAAATGAATTCTTCCAGCTATCCAGATGGATTTCCCAATCGACAGAAGTGTGGATCTTAATCATTGATGATGGTCCATTGGGGAAAAGGAAAACCTAGACCCTCAAGTCCAGATAACTATGCTGAGGCCAGAGTATGAGTTTCATTATTACCTCTATTTTTCAGGTAGCTAACAGTGTGGACACCATGGGGTTATAATAGACAATAAACAACAATATTCATTTGTTCCTCATTCCCATGCCATTTTAACACTTTTGTGCTTTTGGACTTTTGTCCCTTTCATCTGAGTCCTTTCGTACGCCTTTCTTACTGAATTTTAATTCAGGATCCTCTATCCCATAGTGCCCTTTTGTGTGAGTGGTGTACTTTAAGTTTCAGCTCACGGACGGAGAGGATCTTTTGGCAATTTAGTATTTATGATTCAGCACTTGCTTCGATTTATGATGCTTTTATAGAAGTTTTGACTCTTTACTTGCCTTTTGGCATTCGTTTCTTGGCATGGGATCATTTATATTTAATACACTGTTCACCTTGCTTCTACCCATGGGTCCTTTACTGTCGCCCCTTAGAACATTTTAAATGTGACGTGGATGGAGCCTCGACATAGTACTCCAGACTCTTCGAATCCGGTCTAATTCACAGGGGTTAAGAAAGACTCCCATGCACACAACATTTCATTCAAGAAAACCGTTAGGCTGGAAGAAATATTTAGCAACACACAGGCTGACACTGAACGTATTTGCTATTCCCAAAAGAACTTAATATCCTCCAGACAACCGCAAGTTCGTTCCCCTTATTGAAAATCAAAAACTTAAAATTAAATCGAATGAAAGCATGACTCGAAAACAAACCCACAGCTTATTTATATACAAGGCAGAACAATCAAAGAAACTCAAGAAAAGTAAGGTTTGAGAACCAAACCATTGACTGGCAAGTTCTCCTCCCATCCCTGTAAATTTTGCAGCTTATATGTAGCAGGGCCAAGTTTGGCTACAATCTGAAAAGGGCCTACCCATAACTGCTGGAACTTGGTATGCTTTCCTTTCTCATCATGGGGGTGATCCCATTTGAGGACTAAGTCTCCTACCTCAAAGTCTTTTTTCCTAGCTTTATGTTTGTCAAACCATCTCTTAACTGACTCTTGCTACTGTTTAAAACGTTCTCTAGCCTTGGATCTGGCCTCTTCTGCCTTCAGGATATTATATATTCTTATTTGGAGAACCTCATCATCCGACCCCCTAGACTCTTGAGCTAGTATGGAAGATGGCAGCATGATATTGGGAGGCAGGATAAATTCCTTACCGTACACAAGGGTATAGGGTGACACTCCTATTGCAGACTTGGGGGTGACTCTGTCAGCCCACAGGGCGTTGGGTAAGGCTGAGTGCCAACTTCGCTAGTTTTCTATGACAGTCTTCTTCAGGATTCTAATGAGGTTTTTATTGGAGGATTCAGCCAGGCCATTCCCTTGCGGATAGTAGATAGAAGAATAATGTAATTTTATCCCTTTATCATGAGCAAATGCAGTCAATTTAATTGATGAAAAGTATTTGGCATTATCAAAAACTACTGAAATTGGAACTCCAAACCTGGTCATGATATGATCTTGTAGGAAGCTGATGACTTCGTCCTCGTTGATCTTGCGCAATGGGATAGCTTCGACCCAGCGGGTGAAATAATCAGTCGCAGTAAGAATGTACTTGTGCAGCAGGGAAGAATTTGGTTTTATTTCCCCGATAATGTCCAACCCCCATTGTTCAAATGGTTCTGTGATCATAACAGGCTTTAGGGGTGCGGCTGCCTTGGGCTATCTTCCACCACACCTTTGACAAATATCACATTTCCTGACATGTGCATGTGCATCCTTGAAGAGTGTAGGCCAATAGTAACCAACTCGAAGGATTTTGTGGGCTGTAGTGTCGCCGGAATAATGTCCCCCAGCCAGACCGTCATGTAATTCTGCCATTACTTTCTTTGCATCTTCCTTTTCTAAACACCTAAGGAGAACCCCATCATAATTCTTTCTGAATAACACTCCTTCAACAAGATGATAGGAGGCTGATTTGAGACGCAGAGCTCTTCTTTATTTGGAATTCCAAAGTTCTGGTAATATCCCCGACTGTAAGTAATGCACAAGGTCCCTATACCAGGACTCAGGAGCTGTAAACAGAGGGCATACATCCATTACATGCAATTCGGCTTCCTCTTCCCATGCTTGTTCTTCATTGTTTCTACTTCCAGTCATCAATTTGCATAGCCCTTGACCTTTCACTATAGTATCCGGTTTGAATTCAAGGTCGTATTCTTGAAGGGCTGTTACCCAGTTGCCCCTTCTTTCTCCCAACTCTTTCTGAATGAGAAGAGATCTTACCGCTGGGTAAGGGACTATTACCTTGGTCCGATTTTTTAATATATAAGGCCTGAAAAACTTCACTGCCTTAGATACTGCGTAAGCCTGCTTATCAATGGCTGGGTAGTTTAATTCATCCCCTTGAAGCCCAGTGCTCATGAAAGAGATTGGGAATTCATCACCCCCGTCCTCCTTTTGTGTAAGCACGGCTGCCAATGAATCATCGGATGCAAATGTGTACATAATGAAGTCTTTATCAAAGTATGGAATTTTCAGGGAGGGCACATGGGCAACATCAATCTTGATTTTGTTGAAAGCAGTCTTTTTAGTTTCAGTCCACTTAAACTGTGCATTTTGCTTGACCATCTGCTGCAGTGGCTTGACAGTCTGAGCAAAATCAGGCACAAACCTACGCACGAAGTTTATTGTTCCCATGAAGGATTGCATTCCCTTTTTATTATGGGGCATGGGGATTTGTTCAATGGCCTTGATTCTTTCTGGGTCTATAGATATACCTCTCTTTGAAACTATATGCCCCAGTAATTTTCCTTCTGTGACCGCGAATACGCACTTCTTAGGATTGAGGGAAATGCCATACTTCCAACAGCGCTCGAAAAATTGCTTTAGGTGGAACGCGTGCTCCCCTCTTTTCTTTGAAAAAATTGTGATATCATCAAGGTAGACCACCACACTTCGTCCAATCAGTCCACGGAAAGCTATGTCCATAGCTCTCTGAAACGTCGCACCAGCATTAATCAGTCCAAAAGGCATTCTTCTATATGCGAAAGTTCCCCATTTAGTTATGAACGTTGTCTTCCTTCTATCTTCCTCGGCCACTAACACTTGGTTGTAGCCAGAGAATCCGTCTAACAATGAGAACAATTCAGAACCAGAAACCATCTGTAGCAATTGCTCCATGGGAGGCACCGGATAGTTGTATTTGTCTGAGGCACGGTTTAAGTTTCTGAAGTCCACGCACAGTCTGATTTCTCCCGACTTTTTTCTGACCGGCACCAAATTTGACACCCACTCTGAATGCTGGACTTTAAAAATATTCCTAGCGTCCAGCAATTTTTTCACCTTGCTTTGAATCAGTGGCTCCAACTTGGGGTGCATCTTCCTTAACAGCTGCTGATATGGCTTGACACCTACTTTAATAGGGATGATATGATTGATAATGCTGGTGTCGTAGGTCTTCAAATCTGCGTAAGTCCAGGCAAAGACATCTTTGTACTGCTTGAACAAACTGACAAACCTATCCCTTTCGGCAGGTGAAAAGCATTTGCCGAGGTTCACAAACTTAGGATCCGTCTCAGTCCCCAAGTTTATCAGTTCAAACTGCAGGGTTGAGCTGTGCATCTTTACATTAGCGGGTCTTCGGAATTTTTCATTCAAGTCAAACATCTTCTCTAATGTTCTGACTCCTTTAGGGACGAAATTGTCAAATTTCATCTCGGCTTGGTGTTTTTCATCGTCGATGATCGCTCCTTTGAATACTTCCTCATTGGTCAAACATTCTATGATTTGCTGGTCATCATCGAACACCCTCAGATTGGTGATCATATCTGGTACGGAAGGCCTGAAAAGTAATTCAATAGAACATCTATTATTAGTGGGTACCAACCTGGCAGCTGATGTGGCCAAAAGATCAGCGGCCGTGTTTTTCATTCTTGGGATTGAAACAATATTGAATGCCTGAAAACATTTAAGCAAATCCCATACCTCGCTTTGGTAAGCTTTCAAATGGGGGGAAACACAATGTATTTGATTTCTTATTTGCTTTACAACTATTTTTGAATCCCCAAAAACTTTTAAATTACTAACCTTTAGCTCAATCACTTTCTTGAGTCCCTGCAGCAGTGCTTCATACTCAGTCGTATTGTTAGTACACTCAAATTCTAATCTACAGGACAAGAAGTGTTTTTTGTGTGTGGATCAATGAGGACGCAGCCGGACCCTGACCCTTCTAAAGTTTTAGATCCATCAAAAAATAAAGTCCAAAAAACATTATCTACTGAAAAAGAATCTACTTCTACTGCTAAATATACTATTTTACAATCAAACTCATCAGCCTGCGAGAAACGAAGGAGTTCAGGATGGGTGTCAGATGTGTCACTGGCCTTCTCCGCTTGATAGTTCCCTGGTTCCAGTTCAAGAAAGTAGTTTCCCAACACAGGTTCGACTGGTATATTCTTCTCATCCAGTTGGGTAACATTTTACTTCATGTGAGGCTCCCTCAAAACCTTAATCTGATTGGGGCTTCCTTTGTACGGAAACCACAGGTGTGACCAATCTGAGGCGAAATATCCATTCAATTTAGCTGACCAATCTCTGCTCAGGACCAGGCCATAAGCGTCTGGTATATCAACCACCACGATGTTGATAACTTGGCATACTTTGTCATTTGATGCCAGACGAATTAGAACATCCTCCATTTCACCAATTACCTTAACGTCTGTCCTATCCAATTGCACCACCCTCCACATGGTTGGCTTAAACTGCCCATTGATTTTCTTACATACTGATACGGGCATGACATTAATTGACACCCCTGAGTCTACTAGACAATTGTGAACATTATGATTAAAAATTTCAAATGTCAGGAGGAAGGGTGGCTATTTAGTTTTAGACTTACCTCCAGTGCTAGCTTCTCCGATTTCTTCTTCGTCCAGAGGCTGATTGACAGCAGGTCGCTCCTCTTCTGATGTTTCCAGTGCTTTCAACAGCTTTTCCTTTTGCTGAGGTACTTTGCACATTTCAAACAGCGGGACGTTTGCCTTTATCTTTTTTAAGTCTTCAACAACGTCATATTCAAGCTGCTGTTTAATGGACAGAGATTTATCAGCACTCACCTTCTCTTCGTTTGGCTTGGGCAATATTCTGTTCTGCTCAGGATTCTAACTGGTAATAGTGAATTCCAGAATCTTATCAGTCAAGGATTTATCTTGAAATTTATTGTTGACGTTTCTTTGCAGCCTTCTGATCTTTGGGAGTAAAAGACAGTCATCACTAATCGTCCCTTAACTTCTGGTTGTCACGTTAGCCTCCCTGACATCTTTGTGTTTTTGAGTGATATCTTCTTCTGCATCGAGTAGGGAGATCGAACTCTATAATGCCATAGTTTCTTCTTCCTGTTCTTTTGTAGAAGTAGAAGCAACACTTTATTTCCTATCATCATCATCTTCTTCTGTTAGTCTCGAATCCAACATCTTATTCATGACTAACGTCATTGAATTTATCCATTGTGGGTAGCTCTTTTCAGAGTGAGGCTGCTGATGAAAGGTGCAGAAATTTTCCATCCCTATCTCTGTCAGGTTCATAGACGCAGTATTGTGAGGGGGAGGTTGGGACTGATTGTTTTCCTCCCTTTTCTTATAATAAGGCCTGTAGAACTTCTGTGTTTCCTTCTCTTTTTCCAAGTCTATGATCTTATTAGACAACTTTTGCATCATTTTGGCCATACTTTCATAATCTGGTGCTTTCTCCTCTTTAGGCTTAGTGAACAATAAAGTTTTCCTTCTCTCTCCTGATTGTTCAAGGTAATCTTCAATACTCTCTCTCTCAGCCTCCACCACTTCTGCTTCTTCATAGGTTTCTGTCAGAGTAGGCTTGGCCCTACCTTTCACAAACATGGCCAGATCAGGACCCAAAGCTGAAGTATAGTACTCAATCAGTACTTTGTCTGAAGGCTTGTCTGTTTCACAAAAGTTCTTAAGATATGCTGCGAACCTTTGTGTGAAACTGTGCACTTTTTCCTTTTTCTCTTTCTTCAGTGCACACAGTCCTTTCATGAGGGCAGCATGAGTCTTTTGGACTGCATAATTGCTTCTAAACATTCTTTCGAAGGTATCCCATTCTGGGATAGAGTTGGCAGGCAAACCAAAATACCATGAGGCCACAGCTCCTTTGAGGGTATGCGGGAATAGTCTACACGCCACATCTTCGTGTTCCCCAGCTCTCAGACCTTCTATTTCCAAGTAGAAACTTTGTAGATGATCATCCACTAGGATCTTCTCATTGGGGTCAAATTTAGGTAGTAACTTCTCAAAGGCTTGAGGTAGGTCATGCAAAGGCGGGGTCAGATTTAGAGGTGATCTAGCTTTCCAAGCTGGCGGTGGGTTTGGTGGATTAGGTGGGGGTTGATTGGCGTTAACGCCGGCCATGATTTGAGGTGGAGAGTGAGGAGGTGAACCAACATGGGTGTGAACAGGATAACTGTAAGGGGTATCTGGGCCTTCTTGATTCAAAGGTAGATCAACTTCTTGCAAGGAAGTTTCCACAAGTTCTTCCCAGTCTCCAACCAACACTGAGTCTTCTTTTATAGGACGGTCTTTCTTCTTGTATTCTCTTCTAGGAAATTCGAGAATAATTGGCAATCCTCCAATCTTCTTCACATAAGCACGGGTATGTCTTCTTAGGTCATTAACAATTTCGTTGCGAACGACATATAGATACTCTCTTTCTTCTTCTTCCGGAATTGGATTGCGTGGTCCGCTACTTTCAGAACTGTAACCAGTGGAATAATCTCGGGAAAACGGGTTTCCTCGGCCAGCCATACACTGGCGGCCCTCCTTCTAGCGCCAAAACTGTTGAGGCCTGGAAATTCACAGGCGGAAACAGTAAGGGATTCTCCCCAATCAACGTTCCCAACTAGCCCATTGACTATTTGGAATAGGGAATCCGTCTGGTTTGCGGTCCAACTACCGTAGGTCAAGAAACAAAACAACGGCTTTAACGGTTGCGGCCCGGCCCACCGAGTTTTTTTTTTGTATTTTTGACTTTAAGAAATGAGATGCAAGTGCCTAACTAAATGCAAAGCGATCAAGATGCAGGGAGCGGTCACAATGTGATGCGCAGGTTCTTACCTCTCGTCTTATACTCGCAAGAAACCAAATCAGATACAGTAAGAAATAAACTAACTATCTAATCTATCCCTAGGGAGCAAGGTTATCATTCTGGGTGAGCAATACATCTTACGCATGCATTATGAAGAATCACAGATAGCTGATATTTCTTTCAAGACACATGAACACTTACAGATATTTAAATAACCAGATAGCCAATCATTTTATAACAACAATAATTGCTCACAGTGGAAAATATAAAAAAAAGATACCGAAGAACATTCAACAAGAACATAGGTTCAGGAATTTAAACATTCTCACAGCAAATGAAACACCGTTGAAAACGAAATAGTTCCTCTTCAACATTATTCATTGAGTCGCATTGATACATTCCATTCTACTCTCTCCAACAGGTAAAAATTTGCAGTTTCCTTTGCAAAACGAAGTAGTTCCTCTTACAAGCAAACATTTACAAAATTTTCCAGGGGAAAAATCCCTGTCTCAATCCTACTTTCAGATATTTAAACTACAATTTGAGACCCTTCGGCTGCCTCCTCTCCCCCCCTCTCAGCTTCCCAACGCTTCAAATCCTTCTGCGAGCTATTGAGTAACTGACAGCTCTTCAAGCTCTAGCTCTTCGTTGCCATTCACGCTGTCTTTTCCTTCTGGACGTTTTGTCAATCATTTTTTTGTGAGCGTTTATCTTCTGGTCAACAACGGATAGGTTTTCCTATTCCGTGCCTCTGTCGTTTGCTTATTTTGTCCTTTTCTCCATTTTGTCTTCCTTGTGATCGTGCCGGTTTCGGTTCGAGCAAGCTCAGTCTTCACCCAGGGTTGCCACAGCAGTATATCGAATTCCTCCTACAAACAATTACAGTGCATTATTTGTTGCGAAATGGGGTTTTAAACATTAACATCTTCTGCCATGAATGATAAATTCACAAGAAACTAGCCAGGTGCATCCGGACAGAATCTCGATTAAGCTTTGGGCGGGAAAGTCATAAATCAGTAGTCGGCAAGTTTTGGAATCAGACAAGGACATAAGCTAACCGCGGATGGGGAAAGGATCAAATAGGATGTCGGCAGATACTTGCATCGGCAACTCACTAGCTCTCCCCAGCCGCAACAGCGGGAGGGTATAAGCTGTGGTCTAGCGATTTAAGGCCAAAACGAATCGGGCGTCGGAGGAATCCAGACTTCGGACGAATAAACAATCTTGGAGCCGCAACAACGGAGGGGCTGGAACTTTGCAGCTTCCGATCTAACAACGAAAAGAGGCCTGATCAAAGGAAAAAATCAACGATTTAAGCAGCGTTAAGGGTCAACTGCAGCCAAAGTCGTTTTTCCTTCGCGAAGGCTACTCTGAAGCACAAGATCTTACTTTTCCACAGCCAGAAATCCACAACTTAACCGAAATTGAACATGGGGGACATAAATCCGCGGGCATCCAACTTCAAAGTAAAACAAAAGAAGACACGCTCTAGAGGTCCAAGAGTTCAAAGATCAAACTGTGCGAAATAATGAGGAGGGGCCCAGAAATTAAAACATTAATTTGGGGGAGAATAGTTGTGGCAGCAATAGTAACATACCCAAAACTAAAAAATAAATATTTATTATTTATTTCAGCAAAAACATTATGTTAATTTTTATTGTAAAGTTTATGACCAAGTGGGTCAAGGATGACTGTAATTCAAGAATTATTTATTTTATTAATTAATAAAAGGAGACACCTATTCAGGGGAGACTGTTAAATCAATGTGCACTTCCCACTAGGAGGAAGGAGTAGTTGTAAAAGGCTGGTTGACAAGTGGTAGCACTAGCATTCACTTTCTATCTGTTGCAGGAGCATAATCCCTAAAAAAGTGGTCATGTTCCCTAAGAGGGGGAACTTAGCTGGGTGGCTCATTAAATTGCAAAAATGACCCAATGACCTAGGCAATCTTATAGAAACCATCAAATTGAGCAGGAGGGTCACCACTCATTCTGATTTTGGAAGAGAATGAACTTTATGATTACTGCAAACTGAAAAGTTAGGCACATAAAGAATTTGATGAGGGAATAACTAAAGTGAACTGCTGAGTTAAGTCTACTTGTGAGTGTTGTGTTATAGAATCCTGATGTGTAGCAGAGATATCCGTCCTAGTGGTGTAATGAGCAAGCTCGGGGATCCTAAGCAAGTGATTTGGTTGCTTCAAGAAAAGGTTGGGTGGAACAGTCTCCCTTCAGTGTTAGTCCCGTTTTTCCACAATATTTCTAGGTTCCAAATCTATATCTGTAAATTGTTATTTATATTCTATTTAAATAAACTGATATTATTTTCAGGTGTAGTCACAGTTAAATAATAATTATTCAACAAATTTTTGATGATGTAGTTGCGTAGAAATTGATTAGAAAAGAAACGAATTTGAATTTATCTCCTGTATTTTTCCTCTCACCGAAGTGGCGTACTCTAGAATAGGAAGATTTATATTTAGGTATGATTTAGTAGTATAAGAATGATTGAATGAGTATGCATTTTCTTTATTTCACAGAATATAAGTATTATGTAAACTGTTTATAATTGTTGTAATTCAAAAGATCTGGTATTTAGTTTAGACTGAGGGATAACTCTGCAATTCATCGGGTAAACATTCCTAGTTATATAATAAACTGAAATTTCAGTACAAGTTTGAGAAGCTAGAATAAATTACCATGCCCTTTCCATTTATATAAATCAGTTATTTAATTCTCACGATTCCTCAATCCTCTAACAACTTATCATTTGAAATGAATGGATTCAAGTTCATCTCAACTACTCTGTTTATACTAATTCTTTAAAGACATGTTGCTTCTCCTAAATCCTTTCAAGAATCAAACTAGACTAACTAGAGTTCACATAAAAGCAATTAATAATAAGTTAAGCTAATAATGTAACACCATGTCGAGACTATCGACCATTCATAGCACTGGATCTAGGCTTTCGAATCTTTAACTTGTGTTGTTTCTGCAGAAGGTATCTACATAATAAAAATCTCAACTAGTCTTTTGACTTAAAGAAAATAAATTTGCTGAAACAAAATTCAATACTCAGATTAAGGTTTTACCACTTTAAATAACCCCATGACTATAAGATAAAGTCACTACATAGTCACGGTCAATATAGAACAAGAAGGCTGTAAATCAGATCTTTTTTTAAAGAATAAACTATTAACCTAAAAGAGTAGCGTTGTAACCAAATGGAGTCGTGTAAGAAGTTAACACTAATATATTTTCCATTTCAGTTCTATTATACAAAAGTTAATTAAAGTAGGCCCGAGGAAAATATCTAATCAAGGCCTTACAACTTTGGATCTAAACCTGTTTTGGAAGGGTAGTGTTTCCACGGGTTCTATTTTACAATTCATAGGGTAAACGATACATATTTAATGTTAACTAGTAAATATTATACATTTATTTCACGATTGCAAAAGCAAAAAAAGTAATGCAATTAGCTACCGAGATCAAAGAAAAAACTTATTCTGTCATTAAAATAAGATTATCTTTTTCATCGAGTGGTTTGGTGAAAGTGAATCCCCAACACTGATGTTGGTTAAAATATCAAAGTAATAAATATGGGTTTTGACAACCAACATTTCAAAAACAACAGAGTAATATTTTGAGTTTAAGCCTTTTCATGTTAAACATAGATCGCTTTGACAACAAAACAAAAAAAAAATTACATTTGATTGTGGCATAGTCGTGAGACTCCATGAATAGTGATTATATTCATAATCTAGAATTTACACAGTTAACTGAAACCTAATTACAGTATTAAAATTATCATGGAGGTTATTCCATGATGCATCCTTTGCAACCAACAATAAAGAGTATTATGTAATCAACACTTCAACCCAAGAATATGAATCAACAGTAAGAGCCTCACGGCCTTATTGGTTCCAAATTATACTATAAATGATAAACAAGTGAAAGGTTCCTTTAGAACCATTTTATATTAAAACAGTAATGGAATTTACAGCAGTGGCTTCTAGTCCCAAACATTTTCAATTTCAACAGAGGGGTTCTAAAGATCATCATGTTACAACAAGCAAAAAATTTAACCAGTAATTTAATAGTCGCTACAGGAAAACCTTTTTTACAATGTATGCCCTGACTGGTCTTTTCATCAAAATATCCATTACCTTATCAACTAATAACAAAATCTATGAAGTAAGGCTCATGACCATATTATGGAGCATTGTAAACTTAAAAGACGAAGCCCTTATAGGGTCGGATAAGATGAAATCCAGTACATCTAAATATTATCGACAAAATCAAAAGGAAAGGAATTATAAACATCTTCTCTTAAAGAGAATCGAGACCAATTTTATAAAAGCTATCTCTACCGCTTCCACATCAACACACAGTCGTAGGAATACAATCCCTAGAATAGTGAAGACACAACCAGAATGCCAAGAGTTGCATCCAAGAGCTTTAAAGAAGATGCCATAATCTTACCAGTTATAGGGTCTTCACGGACATACTTTTGTTTAGAAATCACGACGTAGGGAACCAACCTAGGAGTCACTTGTAAAAATTTCATCAAAACCGAAAGGTTAAATCATTTGTATCTCTTTTAAAAAACACTGTATAAAATAAATTTTGGAAAGTGCAGCAGTTTACCTTACGTCCTTGAGTTTTTGTTTTCCAACCAAGTCTTTCAAACAAAATTAAGTCTAGCAACATCACAGGCGTGTGGTTTCAAGTGGAGACTACGTAGAGGAATTTGAAGGCTGAGTCTACAGTCGGCTCCTCCATCTACGGTTAGAGTGTAATACCCCAGTTGTTAAACCCTAGACTTATGATCGTTCGTGTGACTTATGTTCTCTTACATTATGGATTTATGATATTTTATATGATGGTGGATTTTTTTTATCATTTTCATGATTAATGTAATTAAGGACTTATTATTAATGTTTGATAACATGACTTTGTACTTTGGCGCTATTATTAATGTTAATGTTATTACTAGAATCTCTCCTATCTTTGGATGTTGATTAAATAAACAACTGGCTCAGCAAAGGAAACTAAACGAGTATGGGGGACCATGTATTCCATAAGTGAGGGGGAATGTGGACATCCATAGCACCTTATAAATTATTGTTGACTTAACTTTGTCCATCCCAATTCATATTTGCGCCTTGGTGAGATTAATAATGTTCGTCACCCAAACCTTCTACAATGAACCCTATTCTCAATAATTATGGACTATGGATATAGTTTTGAATATTATGCACACCTTAGTGGACCCCTATTTCTTAGGAAACCCTCCTTTGGAAAATATTCCCATACATTTATGTGTTTATGGTCATTTATGAGCCCTTTTCCTAGTTTTTAGGGTTGTAAGCTATTTTCTAGCTTGCACTCTTACACCATGCATTGATGATCCTATTTTTGTGCTTCCATGATATTTATGACACTATTGAATGCCCTATCTCACCTATTTTGGCCTCCTTGATGTTTTGCAACCCCCTTTATGCATTAGTGTGCCTCCATGTTCTCTTCATGGATTCACTCCTTAGTTTTTGGGTAACTCCTCCTCATGGTGCTAATTTGGGAAAGGGAATCTTTTCACTAAGCCACCACTCCACTAATTCAAGTTAATTCTCCATGATGAATATTAAACATTTCCTCTCTCTAATTTGGGTTGATCCCTTTGGGTTAGAGTGGTACTCCTTATGCTATAAATCCATATGCCATCTCCTTGTTGAATTTAATCTTGAGCTTTGGACCATGTGACTTATGCTATCTGACCGTGCTGGAGAATTGATACTATTGAGAGTGCATTGAGACTTAGAGTGAGTCTATTTGTTTCCCTTTGCTTCCATTATATCAATATACTAGTCCAGGTTCTCACATAGAAATCCAGGAAATGGGAATGGTGAGCTAGGTCACATCCCATAGGCAGTGGAGACGGACAGGAAAGTAGTAGTGGGAAACATTGTGTCTCTAGGAAGAGGTAGTTTTGAGAGTAGTGAGACTAAGTAAGCCTCTACCCGTGGATACATGGTCTCAGCTCAGGGGTGACCTGTTCAAGAGAGGAAGGCTTGACGATGCCTACAGCTGGGAGGAAAGTTATCTTGCTGCAGCCAGTTGCCCATATTTTGAGATAAGTATTTATGTTATGTTATGTTTTCATTACATTATTTTATTTGGTATATGTGCCATGATGGTTGATTGGTTTTTTGAGTGTTCATGTATTGAATTTCAGGATCTACATGGAGAAAGGATGAATCTCATATAATATGGAATTGAGTTTCTCTTCTCATTCCCTTCTTTCTATTCTCCTTCCTCTTAATAAAAAATTGTAATTTGGGCTCTATTGTATTGAGAGGGGTGCAACCATATGATCTGGTTCAACCATATATGCTAATTTATTTGTTGTGAGACCTATTCCATTTCACCCAGAGCAGTGTTTCCAGTGAAAACACCTTTCGTTTTGTTGCAAAATCTTTCTGGATGACTAAGATATGTTTGTTTTGGTCTGGCAGTTTTCCGACTCCAAATGATGAGTGCATCTGTCATTTGATTGTAAATCATTTGTTTGCATATTTGTTCTTAGTTTCAGATTGTATGATGAGTGATTTATTCCATATGTAAAATCAATCGATGGCTGGAGGGTGGCAGCCATATGATTTGATTTTCATTAGTGAGAGATGACTATAGGGGACAGTCATCGGGAGCCGATTTTGAGGGCTGAAGTTGCAGCCAGTGTTCTTGTTTGCTATGGTTTCGATGTGGCTGTAGATTACAGCCAATGTATGCCCCATGATATGTGGTTTTTCCTTAATTTTTATGCTCACTAAAATCACACACATAACAATACCGAAAAATTAGATTAATTTGCAAATAATCAATGACATCAATACTTGGTTATTTATAAACCATGCTATCAAACAAACCCAAAATACATAAATTAGCTATTCACAACGAATATGATGTTTATCATGTATTATTGATGTTCTTGTTTCAATTACAACCTTTATCTTGCACTTTGGAAATCATTAATTGAGTGTCACAATTAATTATTTAATTAAGTGGCATAATTAAATAATTAAGCATCGCAAACTTTGATTAAAATTCAATCTCTAGAATTTAATTTATTTGGGTGAATGGATAGTCAGATCAATAGTAATTTATCTATATCTAGTGTTCTTAAACTATAGTTAAGTCTTAATTTTAGTACCTTTGGCCTTATCTCAAGGTTTGGGGACATCACAAGTGGTATCGGAGCTTAAGGTTTCAACACCATGGTTGTTGGGCCTTCTGCGATGTTTCGAGTCACTTTGTAAGCATGCACTTGCATTAGATAGCTTAGATGCATGCACCTTAATATAATTTCACATGTGAGTTAGTTAATTAAATTTTTATATTGGGATGGGTGTGGCCCTGAGGTTCATCCAGTAAGGAGAAATATTGAAAGGATTTCTACCCCGCCCCTTGTCCAACTAGGTAGATTGTAACTTAGAAATGTTGTCTAGTTACTTTATAAACAAGAATAAAAGTGGTTTTTTAATGATAATGAACTTATACTAATGTGTAGTCTACTAACAGAATGTTATTTATGCATAACACATTGCAGTTCCCAGTGACTGATTAAGAAAGCGGTGTGACTACTACAATTGATATTTTAATCAAACCTGTGAAGACTAAGTATTCAACAAGTAAAAGTTCAACAATAGGAAGTCAGAGATTGGGGATGGATATTGAGGAAGGACAGAGACCATATAGTCCCAAAGAGGAGTTTGTTGAGGGAAGAAGGTCAATTAGACATAAGATGAGCAATGAACCATTAAGCTTGGAGGAGTCAGTGAGGAAGTGTAGAGAGGATAATGAAAGAATAATTCATATCCAAGAGCAGATTATGAATGATCTAAAATCATTGAAGACCATCCAAAGATATGTTGAAAAGAGTCATAAAAGAGGTTATGTTAGGTCTAGATCATCTTCAAGGAGACCTTATCACTCAAATAGAAAGAAGGGGTATGCATCAAGCAGTAGAGAGAGAAGTCATGAAAGATCTCCAATGAGATACAAGAAGAGGAGGTTTACCCAGGATGAACTAGTAGGAGAGTTGAGAAGAATCAAGCCCCCAACTTTTGATGGATAAGTAAAGAGAGGCGAATATGTTGAAGCGTGTTTTATAGAACTTAGGAAATTCTTCCATTTGCATCAGTATACACCTAATATGGAGGAAAGAGTAGCCATATTCCATCTGCAAGGTAAAGCATCTATCTGGTGGGATCAACTGGTTAAGTTGAAAGACATCGATGAAGACAAAATATCTTGGAGGAAGTTTAAGAGATACTTTCAGAAACAATACCTCTCTTAGCACTACTATGACAAGAAGATGGAGGAATTCTTTGAGCTTAAATTGGAAAGCATGACTATGGAGGACTATGATAAAAAGTTTCTAAAACATTTGAACTATACATACTTCATCAAAGATGAGAAGGTAAAGATTCAGAGGTTCCTAAGTGGCCTTCCTGAATCTTATAGAGATAAAATACATTATGATAGACCAACGAACCTTAAGGATGCCATCTGGAAGGCAAAACACTTATATGAACAAAATAAGAGAAAGGCCCCATATCAAAAGAATTGGAAAGATATGAAGAATAACAATCAGGAGCAAAGAAAGAAAGGTTTCCAGCCTTCAAAGTTCAGAAACAATCATTCTTACCAAGAAGGACAGTCAAAGGAAGATCCTTCAGGGAAAAGACCACATGTGGAATGTTGGATATGTAAGGAAAATCAATTTTCCAGTCAATTCCCGCGTAAGAAAAATAACCTTCACAACATTCAAGAGGCTTCAAATGTTGGAGATGTAGGTGGAAGTGTTCAAAGAATCGATGCAACCCTAGATGGAAGGAAAGATGACCACCAATCCTGAATGATTGAAGTAGCAGGTAAGATTGGTAATAAAACCATAATTATTTTGATTGATTCAGGAGCTAGAAATAGTTACATTTCACCTAACCTTGTTGAGAAATGTCATTTAAAGAAAAGTAAACTTGAAACAACAAGTCTAGTACAGATAGCTACAGGAGCCAAGAGGAAAATCACTGAATTTGTAAAAGTGTGTCCGTTAGAAATGAATGGAATGAAAACCTTTGAAGACTTAAACATCATACCCTTGGGTTCATATGATGTATTGATTGGCAAGGATTAGTTGGATGCACACCATGCAATTTTGGATTGCCATAATAAAACTTATACTTGTTTGGATGAAGAAGGGAACCAAGTGACAATAAAAGGAATACATAGACCCATATCCCTAAGGCAGATCACAACTCTACAATTGAATAAATGTCTTAGAAAGGGAATCCAATTATATGCAATTCATGTGGAATAATAAAAAGAAGGAAAAGAGCTAGATTTTTAGGACTATCCAATATTACAAAATTTTGCAGATATATTTCAAGAACTGCCAGGAATACCTCTTAAGAGGGACATTGATTTTTCTATCGACTTAATGCTAGGAGCAGTACCTTTATCGAAATCACCTTATAGAATGAGTACTCCATATTTAAAGGAATTACAAATGCAGTTAGAGGAGCAACTAAATAAAGGTTACATAAGGCCTAGTGTTTCACCTTGGGGAGCTCCTGTGTTATTTGTGAAGAAGAGAGATAGAACTCTAATACTTTGCATAGATTATAGACAATTGAAAAAAGCAACGGTTAAAAACAAGTACCCTTTACCAAGAATTGATGACTTGTTTGATCAATTGAGAGGAGCCAAGGTGTTTTCAAAAATAGATTTGAGGTAGGGATACTGCCAAATTAGAATTAAGAATGAGGATATCAATAAGATAACATTCAGAATAAGGTATGGACACTATGAGTTGACAGTAGTACCTTTTGGTTTAACAAATGCACCTGCAATATTCATGTGTTTAATGAATGGAGCCTTCATAAATTACTTAGATAAGTTTTTGATTGTATTCTTGGATGATATCCTTATATATTCCAAGACAAAGGAAAAGCATGCAGAACATCTAAGACTAGTAATGCAAGTGCTTAGAGAACATCGATTGTATGCCAAATTAAGCAAGTGTTCATTTTATCAAGGAAGAATCCACTACCTAGGGAATATCATATCTAAAGAGGGTGTTATGGTAGAT
Organism: Pseudotsuga menziesii; assembly: GCA_001517045.1. NCBI lineage: Eukaryota > Viridiplantae > Streptophyta > Pinopsida > Pinales > Pinaceae > Pseudotsuga > Pseudotsuga menziesii. The sequence goes on from LPNX011200201.1 coordinate 158,368, forward strand.
CCTAAGAAGATAAGAGCCATTATGGAATGGTCAACGCCTAAGAATGTATCAGAAGTCATACCCTTCATGGGGTTAGCTGGATACTACCGAAGGTTCATTGAAGGATTCTCGAAGTTGGCTCATGCTATCACATCTTTGCAAAAAAAATGTGTGAAGTTTGATTGGAATTCTAAGTGTGAATATAATTTTCAAAAACTTAAGAAAATGCTTACCAATGCACAAGTGCTAAAAATTGTGGACCCCGAAGGAAACTTTGTTGTATGCACAGATGCATGAAAGCAAGGCATTGATGGAGTATTAATGCAGGATGGACATGTGATCAGTTATGGATCTAGAAAGTTGAAGGAACATGAGCAGAACTATTGATCCCAGTTTTGTTACTATTTTCGGTTGGTAAATTACTCTTTTGACATCTATTTTGTCACCTTTTTGACATATTATTGTCATACAACTTATCATTCAGCCTCAGATACGAATATATTTGGGATTTATGCAAATTCTAGTTTATTCTTATTATTTAGTGATTTCACTAATAAAATTCGATGATATTTGGAAATATGTTCGATATATGAAATTATTTTGTAGTTCATAGTCTTTAAAAGAGCTAATATTGGACACACACCCATGCTAGATATGCACAGATCGCATACAACTCACCATTCATCCTGTCGATTAAATCACGCACTGTTTGTTGTCATATTCCCAAACGTTAAAGCATAGAATAGTTTTTAGTTTATCTATTTCCCACGCATCTGATGATTGGATGACCCTCACTCTAGAAGTCTCGCCATCCTACCTTCTCTATTTGACACCACAACTCATGCCCATGTCAACAAGAAACTATATGCCATAGCTCACGTGAGTAGAACCGTCGCACGAAAAAGCACAAGAGGGTGACTATGTGTTGTCATATGGTCGTTTGTTTGTAATAATGGTTGACTATTTTAGGAGTGTTCGACCTACTCATCCTTATAAATGTTATATATAGCTTTCTCGAAGCGAGAGCATAGTTAGCATGTTAATCAATCGACGTTAGAAGAGAAAATCTGTAACACTGTTCTGAATTTTAATATAAGTTATATTTCTGTTGTTCATACATGTTCCTGTCTTTGTGAGTGTTTGATTGAAGCACAACCCTGATTGCTGAGAGGGCCCCTCAACAACCAGTCGTCTCCATTTCTATGTGTATTTTCGTCATTCCCTTTCTTGTAGTTAGTATAGTTTCATTTCCAGTTTGCTTATGTAATTTGATTTCCTATAATCATTTATTTCATTATCTCCTATAGCATGTGTTTTCTTGTGAGTATCGCTTTGTTGTTAATATAGTTTCATTTCCAAAGTCGAATAACCAGTTGCGTGCATGGTTAGTTTTCTTTCCATTCTTTTTACAGCTTATTGTTTAATTTTATATTGATAGTTACATAGATCTGGATTCAATTTACAGTAGGCTTAGTTCTGTTAACTCTTGTTTTGTTATAAATTTACTTTGATTACACTTTAGTTTGCTTTGTAATGAAATATACAATAGTTTCTTTATAATCATGAATTAGCATAAGTCTTTTTGCTGTTAGTTCGATTACTAAACAAGTCTACTAACTGTCCTTTATGCATTTTGTTTTCATATGCACAAAATCAGCTGATAATTAGATCATTTAGGCCATTTTCCACTATTTTCTTTCTACAGACTGTCATTCAGACTGCCTATTCAGCCTGTCATTCAAACCATCCGTTCAATCTGTTATCCAGCCCTTTGTTTAGCCTTTAATATTCCCATTTTGTTTTAATCCTATTTAAAGGTTACATTTCTTTGGCTTTTGATTTCCGTCTTGTTTTGGTAATTAGATAATGGTTATATTTACCATTAGGACCTTAGATTAGATTATTCAAAGTATTTATCAAGTTCCATCCCTATATTTCACCTCCTCTTACCTTGGTATGCTTTGAATTATGCTTTGTTCTATTTCTTTTGTTTCTAATTTCCTCACTTATTAATGTTATAACGTTTGATAATTATATCTCTAGTCTAGTTTATCTTTGTGTATATCGATTTTAGGGTTAGATATGTTAATTTCTAGAGAAGCACACCAATACTTTGTAAATTGATTGTAGAAATAAGACATGTTCCTTTCACTGTGTTGTTACTGAAAAGAATTGTAGAATAGGATTTAAAGGAGCTTTCTTAATCAAGTTTTCTTGATTAAGTTTTCTACTTACTTCTTGATCCAGTTTTCTTTATTAAGTTTTCTACTTGCTTTCTTATTAAGGTTTCTTTATTAAGTTTTCTACTTACTTCTTTTATTAAGTTTTTACTTGTTTATAAGTTAGATTTCCATTACTTTCATTTCATATAAGAATTGTTTATTTATAAAAGTAATCCTTAAAAAGAATCGTGTTTCTTAATCAATAGATTAGTTGTTCATGACATCTTTCTTAGTTAAGAGTCATTTGCTTATGGAATAAATCACCATGTTTACCATCACCTGTAATTGGACATTCCTTAGTTTGCACATATTTGTAGAATTTAAATTAGATTCAATCCCATTTAGTTTCTTTACTTCTTTTGAAATCCATTTTGACACCACTCCTTCTCCAATTCTGATCACAATGAATGCATATCCTTAGAATCCTCAAGGAGAGTGGAACTAGATAGTTTAAGTTTAACCGTTATGTACATTCGTTAGTTACATGTATAGTTTAATTATTGAAGTTCTTAAAAGTATATCCAATTGTTGTATTCCAATATTATAATCACTTGTATAGTCAATTTCTGAAGTTGTTTATGAAGCTTTCTAATTCTTAGATTAAGAGGTGGAATAATTAATTAATAGGTAGTTTACTTTCTTAGAGTAGTATTGTTCATATCTTTATCTTTCATTATTTGTCTATAGAGTAGAGTAGTATAGGATGATACTGCTCTAGTCTAATACTCTGTTTTAGTTTAATGATCTTAATAGTTGAATTTCTAGGAGTTTCACTCGGTTTTTCATTTTGAAATATCTTTTGATCTTTTCTTTGTTAAAATATTTCCACGATATTGTAGGAACCTTTCTAATTTCGCATATATTTTGTGCCAACTCTAAGTTTTCCAACCTCGACCGACAATTGAATATTTGGTGAATTAATTAATACATTATAACACCCAACATTTTTGGCATCGTTGTCGAGGAGTTGCTTTGTAAGGTAGAATAGATAGAATTTCCTTATGAAGTTTAGTAATAGGCTGGTGGCGGGGGAGCGGTAAGACAAGAGGTAAGAACCTGCGCATCTGTTATAACAGGAACCCCCAAATTAGAAGTAATAGTGGTATTATAGGACTTCTTTTTAGTTTATATTTTCATGAACAGACTTAGAGATTCTCGAGGTAGATATGTTACAACTAGCTCTCAAAACCTTGTTAAAATTCCTACTAACCTTTACAGGGGACGAAATACCCCAACCATTAATTCAACAGAAAGGTATCGAAGAACCCACATAGTAAGTATTTCTACTTGGAAACCTAAAGACTTTATAGGAGAAACTATATACGGTGAAGAAATTCTAGTGAGAAATCCTAAGGACCCCATTTCTGAAGAAGTCCAAGAGGGTAAGCCATTAGAAATCCTCAATCCTCCACTAGTGCAGAAATTGAACGATACAAAAATTTCTCGTTAGTAGGGGATCCTAACTTTGTTAATTTCATTGATCCTAACTTAGGTACAAGCTCTCTTTGGCAGCTCAACAAATACAATTATTTCACATATTGAAACCTCCACAGTAGTACCTACCATCCCTACAGAACCTACCAAAAACATGGTTGATCATAGGAATATCTCTCCTGAAAAAGAACGTTGGGATGCCCCATTATCATCTTGAAAGGAGCCTCCTAGGTAAACACTTTTTAGGAATCAAACGTACATGGAGAGATGGGGAGAGAATGAAGATCATGACGAGGTTAGAAATGATGAAGGGGAAGGAGAAAATCAAACTGAGACTTCCTTCAGGTTCCCCATTTTAGACACTACACAATATGTAAATATGAAGAACATCCCTCCTTCCTCCTTACCTACTTTATATGGGAAGAGTAATAAAGACACGGACACATTTTTGTTCGAGTTTGACATCCTCTGTAGAAGTTATAACTATCTACAAGCTGCTCACAAATTAAAACTCATTCCTTCCACAATGAAAGACTCCACTTTAATATGGTTCATGGGATTAGAGGAATATAGTATCAGGACTAGGGAAGATATGAAAGCTACATTATTACAGAAATATCAAGAGTATTACAAACCCTGAGACTCTTGAAACGATATTTTTAATATATAGCAACTTGAAGATGAGATCTTGGAATACTATCTCGAAATATTTATTTACACACTACATAAATCTAAACATAATGATCTTTGAGAAGATGTAGTATGAACACTCTTCCTTAAAGGGATCTTAGAAGACCTGATAGAAAGCCTTAATCTCATGGCATCTGGCTATGTCTCCCATAAATATTTCGAACAAATTGGGGAGATGTGTAGAAATTACTCTATAAGTAGGGGGAAAGTTGGGAGAAATATTCGAGAATCTTATAATAGAAATCTAAAAGGGAATACTCCCAGTTCAGGAGGATTCACAAGGATAGAGTTAGGAAACCTATTGGAAAATTTCAAAACTTCTAGGAGCAATGGGTTCCCAACTAGATGCGTTACAAGCTAATAAAAGGCAAGAAGAGGAATGTGCAACGATGAGAATTTTCTGTCCAAGATGCATAACTAAACATCCCCAATGGTAATTCCCATTAAATAAAATCTCCGTATGTCATATATGTACGGAAGGGCACCCAACAGATGATTTCCCATCATTACCAGGGTTACAATCTATTTATAAAAGTGGGGACATTGGTGAAACCTTGAGAAGGCCTCCTTGGAAACCAAGGGACCCACCACCATATCAAAATTTTTCACCACAACCCCCACCTTATTTCCAAAACTACCAACCACCTCAACAATGGAACACTACAAGTTGGAAACATTGGCCACCCCAGTATCCTCCTCCTCCTCATTTTACTCAGCAATAGTATTGGCCATAGGGGTGGAGGGGATAGTCCTACCCCCAGTCACCACCTATATCTACTCATCCTTATCATCAACATTCAGCCAATACCCAACAATTATTACTAGGATTTGTGCCTCAAGTCCCCTTTATTACACAACAACCTCATCATTTCCAGAATACAAACCCTCCATGACCTACATTGTTACCTGCAAAACTGATACCTAATCCAAATAATAAGCCAACTCAACCTCTTAATAGCATTGACTTGCAAACTCTTCCATCCTATGTTATTTCGACTATACCTATACATGCGACACAATTACGATCTGGAAGAGTTGTGAATGGCAGACCTAATTCATCAGTCATCATTCATGAAGAGAATGAAGAGGTAGAAGACCCTAATGAAGTCATGAATGATACTATTTTATAGGATGTACCAAATACTTCAGCGCATACCCATCCTCAACAAGAACTAATTCAGGAACAAAGGATTCCTCCATTTTCAAAACGATTAGCAATAGAAAAACCTGTAGTCCATCCTAAGTACAACATTTTGAATGAACTAAAGAATATCTATGTAAAAATTCCTCTATTATAGGCTATTAAGGATATACCAATTTATAGTAAGGTAATAAAGGAACTGTGTATTAAACTCTGAGGGAAGAAGCAAAAGGACCCCCTCACAATTCATGTTATAAGGGAGATGTCTGAGTGTATGACAGACCATTCTTGGATTACAAAATATACAAATCCAGGGGCCCTAGTAGTAACTGTTATTGTAGATAATACTACCATAGACAATACACTTATCAATTTAGGATCTTCCATTAATATGATGACCATCGCAGTTTTATAAGTTTTACAGTTGGGACAATTTTTTCGACCTACCCCTTCAATCATAGAACTAGCAAACCATACCACGACAAAACCTGTTGGGGTTCTATATGACATTGTTGTATCAGTAGCCTCATGGGAATATCTTGTTGATTTCATGGTAGTATAATCAAAGGATCCTTTTAAAGGACATCCTATTATACTGGGAATACCATGGTTGGCTATCGCCTACGCCTTCATAGGATGTAGGGACAAGGAAATGACCATTTCTAATGGGTTGTCCACACAAAAACTGGATTTATACCCCCTAGCACAACCTTTAACTAAAACCTTGTGGTGGTTAGATTGCCCCTTTGGGGATGAAAACATTAAATATCTCTTCTTTCCTAATGACTACTCCTGGGCACTTCAGGAGCAGACTACTGAGAATGTGTTAAACCAATTTTTATATTCATCAACTTGTATAGATTTTCCTCAGTCTTTTGCTCAACTTGATCAAATTTTTGGGGATAAGTTTCAAGAAAATATGGCCCTCTCAACATTCGTGAATACACCATGTGTCTTTTCAATTGAAGATCATGTGGGTTCTTATACCATGCCTTGTGAGGTTATCCCTAGAAACGTTTTACACATAAATGCAGGGTTAACCGAGAGTCAACAAGAACAATTGCTTAAGGTCCTTAAAAACCAATCCGAAGCATTTTCATGGGAATACACTGACATGAAAGGTATACACCCTAACACTTGTATTCACCATATTTACATGGATTCCAGTATATCCCCTATAAGGCAGCCTCAAAGGAGGATGAACCCTGATTTGAAAGATATAGTGAAAGAGGAGTTACAACAAATTCTCAATGTTGGTTTCATCTATCCTATCTTTGACAGTAAATGGGTGTCTCCTCTAGTGGTAGTCCCAAATAAATTCAAAAGGAAATGGCGTATTTGTCTTGATTTTAGAGAGCTAGATAAGTCCACTCTTAAAGACTACTTCCCTTTTCCCTTTATTGATCAAGTGCTAGATACTTTGTCTGGTAAGCAATATTTTTCCATTCTTGATGGGTATAGTGGATACAATCAGATTTTAATAGCACTCGAGGATCAGAATAAGACCACCTCTACATGCCCTTGGGGAACATATGCCTATAGAGTTTTTCCATTTGGCTTATGTAACGCGACTGTCACTTTTCAGCGAGTAGTCTTAGGGATTTTTGTTGATATTATACATGACTGTGTAGAAGTGTACATGGATGATTTTATAGCCTATGGTAATACCTTTCAAGAGGCCCTTGATAACCTTGAGAATATCTTGATCCGATGTCAAGAAACAAACCTAGCCCTTAGTCATGAAAAATGTAAAATGTTATTAACAGAAGGTATAGTCTTGGGGCATCATGTTTATTCCCAAGGAATCAAGGTATATCCCACTAAACTATAAGTAATTGTTGGCCTTCCCTATCCAAAAACTAAAAAAGAGGTAAGGATCTTTCTTTGCCATGCAGGCAAATCGTCGTTTTATTGAAAATTTCACTAAAATAGCTGCACCAATGTTTAAGCTACTTACAAAGGATGTAGAATTCCAATGGACTGAATCTTGTCAAAGTGCTTTTGAAGTTTTAAAAGCTAAATTATCATTGGAACCAATACTTAGGGGTATCAACTAGTCCCTTTCTTTCCATATATCCATTGATGCTTCTGATACGGCCATAGGAGGAGTCTTAGGCCAAAAACAAGGCCAAGCATCTTATGCCATTTACTTTGTTAGTAAGAATTTAGCTCCTACCGAACTCAATTACACTGTCATTGAAAAATAATTTTTGGAATTAGTCTATGTTATTGATAAATTCCATCATTCTATTATAGGATATGATGTTTTTGTACATACGAACCATTCTGCCATCAAATTTTTGATGAATAAACCAATTACCAATGGTAGAGTGACCTGATGGATTCTTCTATTATAAGAAATTAATATCACTATCGTCGATCAACCTAGTAGAGAAAATTTGGTAGTAGATTTCCTCTCTCGTATTCAACTTGGTGATGGTGCTAAACCTGTTGACGATACTTTTCCCGATGAACATTTATTTCCCGTGTCTGTTCAAACCCCTTGGTTTGCAGATTATTTAGCAACTGGGAAATTACCAAACCACTTGTCCCCACATGAGAAATGTTGCATTATAGTCCAGAGCTCTAACTATTCTTGGGTTGATAATGACCTCTTTCACACCGGTTCAGATCTTATTATTAGACGACATGTACGAGAGGACGAGATGACAGAAATCCTCCATGCATGCCATGATGGACCATGTGGAGGACATTTTTCTGATGAGCGGACGACATACAAAGTATTGCAGTCTAGTGATTACTGGACAAGCATTTTTAAGGATGCTTCCAGATATGTTAGAGGATGTGATATTTTCCAAAGAATGGGTAGACCTACGTCATCGAACAAGATGCCTTTACAGCCTCAGGTCATGATTAAGCCTTTTTAGAAGTGGGCTCTTGATTTTGTAGGACCAATCTCTCCCATGTCCCATAAGAAGAAGTATATCTTGTTTTGCACGGACTACGTTACCAAATGGGTAGAAGCTAAATCTTTGTTTAGGGCCATAGAGAAATCTATGGTAGAATTCATATATGAAGAAATATTCACTCGATTTGGGGTTCCTAGAGAAATTGTCACTAACTAAGGTTCTCAATTCACCTTTAAATTAATTAAAGAGCTTACCACGAAATATAGTATACGACATTTCAAATCCTCACCTTACCATCCACAAGCCAATGGCTAGGTAGAATCAACCAATAAGGTATTGGAAGCTATCTTAACTAAAACTATTCAGCTACATCATAAGGATTGGGCAGATATACTCTGTTAAAGTAGATATACTTGGGCAGATATACTTTGTTAAAGCTGATTTTACTACACATGGTTGATTACATGTTTATGGCCTTCCCTGTCCCTCTACAAACTCTTTAGACCCCATGGACTGATATTATACTTTGATGTTTCCAAGTTCATCCCTAAAAAACACTTGTTTATTGTTGTACGCAACTTGTAAACCCATACTCGCGTATACATATGACATGCTCATGGAGCTCCTCATTCTCTTGAACCAATACCAAGAGGAAAAATTATTTATGTGGAACTTCATTATTCCCATGTGGAGAAGCTAGCCTTAGCCACCGTTCATGCGGTTCAACATTTGAGACATTACATTCTGCTTCACCAAACTTTGGTCGTAGCTCACATCAATCCATTTCAATTCATCCTCACTAGAAGGATGATTGGGGGAAAATATAATAAATGGATTGTAATTTTGCAAGAGTTTGATCTTGAGTTCGTTTCGGTGAGATCGAAGAAATTGTTAATCTTTGATGATCTCATATCAGATTACCCGACTTTGGATGAAGAGAAGGTTTATGAGGATTCTTTTGTTGATGAGCATATATTCCTCATCTCAACTGCAGACCCTTGGTACAGAGATATTATCATGTATTTGCAAACACTGAAGGTCCCTACTCACCTCTCACGGGATGAGTGATGACGACTACGTCATGTAGCAAAGAACTACCTCATAGTGGATGATACTTTGCACCATCGTGGTGTGGATTCCATTTTATGTCATTTTTTAACTCATGATGAGGCTGAGGTCATGCTTAATGATTTCCATGAAGGGGCGTGTGGTGGTCATTTATCTGGGCTTTCTACAGCCCAAAAAATATTGAAAGCGGGCTATTTTTGGCCATCTATCTTTAAATATTGCATTAATGCAGTCAAGAAGTGCCACCCTTGCCAGGTGTTTGCACGTAATATGCACTCGTGTCCAGCCCCTTTGCATCCTATTGTCACCGTCGGTCCCTTCACCAAGTGGGGGCTTGATTTTATGGATTGCAACCTAGCTTTGGCTGGGGGGCACCATCATATTATTGTGCCTGTTAATTACTTCATGAAATGGGTAGAGGCTACGCCCACAGTTAAATCAAATGGTGAGACAGCCACACATTTTGTATTTAACCAGATTATCACCCGGTTTGGAATTTCAAGAGAGCTTATCACTGACCATGGCAGGCACTTTCAGAACAAAATGATGGAAAAGTTGGCTTCCAAGTTAGGATATAATCAAGAGCACTCCTCTTCTTATTACCCTCAAGAGAATGGATAGGTTGAAGTAGTGAACAAATCACTTAATTCCATTCTCCAACGAACCATTGCACAGAGCAATAATAATTGGCATATCATGTTGTATCCTGCTTTGTAGGCCTATAGAACCACGATCAATACTTCCACCAGTTTTTCTCCCTATCAACTTATGCACGGGGTGGACTCAGTATTACCAGTTGAATGCAAAATCCATTCTTTGAATCTAGCCATGGAGATTTTTCTAGACACTTCCGCATTGGAATAACGTTTGCTCCACTTAGAGCATCTTGATGAGCAGCACCGAGATGCCTTAGTGGCTCTTGAGGTTAAAACGTATCGCGTTAAGGTCCAGTATGATAAGTCTGTCTGTCTGAGGAGGTTTAGTGAAGGTGACTTGGTCCTTTTATGGGATCAAGCTAAGGAACCCTTGGGGGTAGGAAAGTTTAATCCCATGTGGCATGGTCCTTATGTGGTTAAGTGTGTCTTAGAGAAAGGCGCCTATGAGCTGGTTGATTATGAAGGGACAACCTTGGCGGATCCTAGAAATGGATCTATCTCAAAAAATACTATGCATGATCTTCAACCAGGGATGATTTTTGTATATTATTGTTCAGTTTTGCATTGCATAGTTAGGTTTTCTTATGGTGATCGGGTTTGTTGATTAGCTTCTATTTGTTATGGCGGATGTCGATGGAGTCTTTCATTTACATAGGATTTTCTGATGGTGCTAGCTTCCACACTCAAAACTTAGCTTTATATGCTTAGGTGATCTATACTCCTACGAGTCAAGTATTGTATTCAGGAGGCGTATGTTTACGGCCTTCGTCAAACAATGTTGCTGAATATAGTGTCGTTATTGAGTTATTGCATGATGCCATTTTGCATGGTGTTCATTCTCTTAAGGTACATCTTGATTTGCAATTAGTGGTTTCACAGCTTAATGGCTTGTATTGTATTAGGGATCCAACATTATTATGAAGATTCTTGCGTGTTATATTTCTAGAACGACAATTTGAGATTATAACATACATTCATGTTTTAAGAAATTTTAATCAAGTTGCTGATTCATATGCTAACTATGTGTTGTATTGGCATTTGTTTCATAGACCATAATCATTTCACAAACACATTTTACACATGTAAATAGAATAATAATCGATAATTGTAAATATTTTTCATTAAGTTCAAAAAAAGTGACGTCATATACATAAGTGCCATATACAAAATTGGGGCTTTCGAGACACCAAAATACACTACATGGTCATACAAAAAATATATACACCTAGGTCTCTAAGCCTGATGTGGAGGAGGGTGCTAATCATGATAGCACACATGACTCTAGCTAGCCTACAGAGCAATCAAACCCATGCTCAGGGTACTCCAACCACCTTGTGTTTCATGGCCTCAGGCAAGTCCTCGAATTGCACTATGGGTACTCTGTGTGTCAACCAAAAAAAGTTCGTGTGAATGTTCTGGAGTGTCCACTCCACATCCGCACCCGTGATATCATCACCTCTTTCCCTCCGTCGATTACGAGGAAAGCCATCTGGTCGTCATGGTCCTACATCTACATATACATGACAGAGTTTCACTATGTGTCGTCACACCAAAAACATGTCTTTTGATTCCATATATCAAAAAACACAAAAAATTAAATAATTCAAAAATTAAAAGTGGGTTAAGTTTCGTTACCTATCTCTCCATAAGTCGCTCTTGGTGGTAGGGGCATATCTGGGTCTCCATGGAAGTCTATCCCTGCATAGGGGTAGTCGTCTATGGTGATGATCTGTCTCTGCCACCATGGAAAGAAATCTCCTAGGTAGGGGCTAGCCACCATTCCACCTCCCAGTTTGCGCATGACATTAGCCCAGCATCGCTGAGTTGGATCCTTGACTCCATGTGGAGAAATGTCTACTCTAGGGCTTAGCCCTAGCACCCACTCAAAGAAGAATGTGCTCAGTATGCTGTCAAACCCAAATTTCCACACCCTGCCCATCTTGCAATCACTAAGCTGTTGTTTCATGTTGCTCAGCAGCATAGTACTCTAGTCATATACTGTAGGCCGCATACACTCTACTGCATAGAACATCATTGGCTGTGAGGCCTGGTGGAGTGATTCCAAACCTGCAATCCTGTCTAATTCCAAGAGTATGGCTTTCATCCCCAAAATATGAATCGAGTTTATTGGGATTTGAATCCCAACCTTCTCTATACTGGGAAGGAAGTACATAGCTATGTAGTCATCTATAGTCAGCCCGCCTCTTGGCTCACGAGATTAGAGGTTCACCACCTCCCCTCGTCGAGAAAAACCTGTGATGACATATATGTCCTCAACCTCAATGTTGTGTGACATCCCATCTATCTGAAAAATTTCAGACTCTGGATCCCAGTAATCTACCAACAACTGGAGTAGTCTTGGCTTTTCCCTCAAGATGCCAAGGCACCAAAACTCGTATAAACCACATGCCCGTAATGCTTGTTGAGCCACGAGGTTAGCTTGAACAGCTCCTTAACATCACCATGTTCACTCTCTCTTCACTCTAGTACCATCCTGCACAAAAAAACACATTTTTTTATTATTATTTGCAAAACCTTGTTCACGGCCCTATACGTGACTGTTTTCAAAACATCCGCGTATGTACGCAGTTTTTGGGGCATTTTCAGCGTATGGCGAGTCCTATATGCAGAAAAATTATGGATATCCACGTGGCTCGAAACGCCCAAGTTGGGATGGCTTAAAAAATTAAATTGACCATGAAAATTTAAAAATTTTGCATGAAAATGGAGAGAGGGGCAAGGGAATTTACCTGGATCAAACGTGGAGGGATTCTACCGGAGGATGCTCCCGAAATTCGCTTCTGAAGTTCTAAGCTCAAATGCACTATAGTGGGTAAAAATTCAAAATGGTACGAAATTATTTTATTTTTCACTATTTTATAGAATTGTTTTAAAATTTTTACTCACTTTCTATAGTTTTTGACCTTTTTTTACCGTTTGAACTAATTTGATGTTGTAGGGGCCCGTCTTGAGTGTGTTTTGATTGTGTCTTTGACCCATTCATGCCTATTGCAGGTATTATGTCTAAAATAGCATACCGATTAGGTTTTCACATCCACTTGCATTTTGCATAACCTTATGACCGTTTCATCTTAACCCTAGGTATGAACCCATTCCATCTTGTCACAGAACCTTCTTGCTACTTTTAGAAGTGACATTATGCGAATGGTAGCTCTTTCCCATACATGGGTACCCTAGTTAGATCCTGTGCTGAATTTGGTGCCCATGCCGACATTTCTCCTTTAGGGTGTGGGAGTCCTTTGTATAGTACTGCCATGACTTTGAGCAAGAGCTTCATACTCCTCTTGAAATTTATGCTGGCCATGCCCCCGGGACTCCCTTGTATATGTCAAGTTGTAATTGCATTATCATGAGTTTTTCTTGCCTTATTGAGCCTTATGCTGGCTTCCCTGACTTTGATTATCATCCATATAGCCCGATCTTGTCGCATGTCAAGCCAAGAAGAGCCTTTTTACATATATTTTGCAGCTTGATTCCCCATTTTTTACCGGGAGGGGACTTTCCCTTGAGTGTCGTTATCCTGCACATGTTTCCTTGCATTGAGCATAGGTATGTTCTGCTACTTGGAACTAGTTTGTTTGTTCCCTGAAACTCGTCTCCTAGATTTGTAACTATAAAGCACTTTTATTCTTTTTCAAGATTTTCAAAATATCTGAAAAAATTCCAAAAAAAAATAAAAAAGCCTAAAAGTCGGATAGGAAAAGTTGTTATCTTTAGAAGCAGTCGAGTCATGTCACCTTCAAACAGAGCACTGTATATCACATCCATTGGTTGGGTTACTAGTTGGACTTTAGGAGTTGTACTCGTTTCTATGATTTTATCTCCACCGATTGGTTAAGCTTCCAGCTCCTATGGAGCCTCTGTTGATGCCTCCTATGTCGCAGAGATGTCCCAATTTGCATATTGAGTATATGCTACCTACATTCAGTCACCATTTTGCTTTATGCTCTTGTCTGAAGGAAGTTGAATCCTGAGTCAGACATTCCTCAGTTGTCTTAACTTTGCATGTTGGCCATTCCCAGTACTATTATTGGTTCGTGCACATCTTGTTCGAGTTCTTCCATGTTATACAGCGTTGTTGAGTACCTCGTGTTGGTTGATGGGGGATGCCTTAATTCCCTCCTTCCAGCGTATTCCATCCCATCAACTTCAGATCATTTATTCTGGGATAGGAGTTTAGATTCATTTGACTACCTTCAGACTTACAGTCATCAATGGTAGGTTCTCTCGCCATCGATAGTTTTGGGAATACATCAATGTCCCCTGATCGATGGATTCTTCCAAGTGTTCAACCTCAACACATCTATTCACAATTGTTAGATTGCACTATAGTACCTTGATTCCCATTTTCATTATCGGTGGGTGATCTCACGTCTGTTAACAGTATACATCAATGACCGGTAATCAGACAAAGGACTACTCTGTTCGACCTCGACACCTTTATTCACATAGTAGGACATGTACTCGTAGTGGTTTGCGTAGAAGACCTTCCAGCTTGGTGGCATTCCACATATGCTACCTCCTTGATTGTGCCAATGTTCATGAGATTTCAAATCTCGTGATTTGATTCTAGTGTATGTCAGATATCTTCAACTTCTATGGAGATATTGATCTATTATATATCTTCATCATGGAGATTCTATCTATTATATATTGTACGTGGTGATGACCACGCATGTCACATTTTGTATATAATGCTTATTCATGGCCATTGTACTCTTATGTATCCGAGACTGCTATATGTATTTGGAGTCATATGCAAATATTGATTATTGTACTATACTGATGGATGGCTGTTTCTTCCACCTAGTTGTTCATCACTCCACTTTTGGGATGGATTTTATAATGTATTTTGGTCATAATGTTACCCCCCTGACCTCACACATTAGGGGGCATCTGTTATAGCTGATTTTACCACACATGGTTGATCACATGTTTAAGGCCTTCCCTATCCCTCTGCATACTCTTTAGACCCCATGGACTAATATTATACTTTGATGTTTCCAAGCTCATCCCTAAAAAACACCTGTTTATTGCTATACACAACTTTTGACCTTAAACCCACGTACATCGAGATGTGTGCAAAAATACAAATATTTTTGGAGTTTTCCTTCATGTGTGTCCAAACCACTTGAATCTTGTCCTTCCATATGCCTTGAGATTGCTCGGATTTGACCCTCCATTACCCCTTTGGAGTGCTATATAAGGAACCCCTTGGATACATTGAAGGAGAGGAATTGAAGAGCAATGAAACTATAGTCCATTGTTTCCATAGCTTGCATATACTTGAGTCTGCATCCCTTTGTCCCTTTGGATCACTTTGTATTCTTCCCAAGCTTTCCTTTTTATTGAGCTTGCTATCGAGAGATGGAGGATTGAGGTGGTGGAGGACCAAGTGGAGGACTTAGTTTCTCCTGTTCGTAGATGTGCCGACAAAGGTCGTCACTTGTGTAAGCTCTGATTTGATTAATAGAAATATCTTTTCTTGTCCAATAATGTGCATTTAAATGAATATTGAATCCATGGATTTGTTTAATTGCTTATACATTGTTCATTATATATGCTAGAGTAGATCTAATACCATATTATATAGCATGCTTGTCTTGTTTGCTGTTGTTGAGAGCAAATTGCTAACACAAGCGGGATTGGAAAAATATCAATGGGGATCTACTTCAACAGTCCGGAATAAGGTATGATTTGAGATCCCTTAGTGTTAGATGTTTGGTTTCTCTCACATATTGGGAAGGGATTGATTTCTCGTGTTTAGCTATCTGTTGTGGTACACCCCAAGCCCTAGGAAAAGTCTCTCTGTAACAGACTCCTAGAGGCCTTGTGGGCTTGTAGGATCACATAGAGAAACACTACTAGACATACCCTCTATGAGATAGTATATGGAAAGCAAGTCCTTTTACTTATAGAGTTCCAAGTTAAGACCCTTCATATGGTCGCACAGTTAGGCATGGATTTGGACGGGGCACAGAAACAACAAGTTTTACAGATTAATGAGTTAGATGATATTAGACAGATGCACTCCAAAGAACAATGTTAATACATAATCAACAAAAGAAATGGCATGATAAATTTATTAAGAAAAAGAAATTTAATACTAGGGATTGGGCATTACTATTCGACTCAAGGTACAAAACTTTTAAAGGAAAATTAACTACCTGTTGTATGGGTCCATATGAAGTAGTTACATCTTTCAATAATGGGTCAATAGAAATTAAGACAATTGATGGTTCAAAAACTTTCTTTGTAGTAAATGGACACCGACTTAGACTTTACCACCAACCAATATCTAAACAGGATTTCATGCAAAATGTCTTAAAGTAGAAGGAGATGGAACTAGTTGACGAGGAAATTATTCCTCCTCCTCCTGATCCTTAAAGTTATTCTGGGTTGTCATTACATGTATATATGTAAATATGTTTGTGTTCACCCAAATAAATAAGAGTCAGTTCTAACAAATTAACTGCATTTATATAGAGGATTCATTCCCATGATCACCCGTTGCAATTTTGTCAATTAAAATAGGAAGACTCTTTTCCTTTTTCTAATTTTTATGAATTTTATAGATGTTTTTGTTATGAATAAATATGAATTATCTAACAAGTGATTTTGCAGTTTGATTACAAATACTTTATCTCTATAAGCAGCTCAAGAGGTATTATCTGAAAAGGGAAGTGCACTAAAAGACTCATAATGTATCTTAACTCTTTTTGGGTACTTTCGAAAATTGAAGTTTATAGTAAAGAATTCTCTGTATATCATTCCTAACCATTTTATCTATGATTTGTTATGATTTTATATATAGTATTTTGATTCAGACATGTACATTTATGATTTATTGGAATAGTTGCTTGAAAGACCTACTATAATCATCATGTTCTTCATATTCTCATCTTACACCTATGGATTACTAGTTCATCCTATACCTATTATCCAAACTTGTCTCTTAAGAATTTTTGTGGTAACTCGAGAGTAAGTGGAATTTCTGCTTGTGGGGAACATTATTGATCTTTTATGAAGGAGATAGACTAAGAGGTCAAGGGACAGCTTTAAGTTATTCTCTTTTGACATGATCTAGGGTTTTGGCTGTATAAAAGTTACTTATAAGGTTTTCCCTAGAAAGTTGAATTATGTGTTTAGAAGGCTTAACACGCTCTAGTACCAATCGACTTCCATATATTTAAAATCATTATATGAGGCAAACCCGTCGGGGTACTGAATAGGCTTGTTGGCAGCAGGTCAATGCTAAGTAACATCTTAAAACAAGGGAGCTCGATAAATGCAAGTAAACCCGTCGAGGTACTGAACAGGCCCACTGGCAGTGGGGCTATGCCTGCATGGTACCAAGATAAACCCATCGGGGTACTAAACAGGCCTGCTGGCAGCGAGGCAATATCGGGTAAAATAGATCTGGTTAATGTACCACCATGCACATGGTTCATTGGAAATGATAATATATATGTATATAAGAATATATAATTACATGTTCAGGCCAATTGTTTGTGATGTTATTAGAGAATGGTTGTAAGTTGGGCTTGGACTCGACCGTCTAATTCAACCAATACCAAGGATATGATTATCCTAGAAATGGGACCCATAGCTATAAAATCTCACAAACTCCACAGGGTAAACTCAAAATATTCTTGAGATGACAAGAAATCCTTACAATGAGGCATGGATGACTAGATTTTCCTATGCAATTTTTCGAGTTATACTATCATTATTCACATGGTTTTCCTAAGCACTATTATTTTTCTGATGCATGTACATATCTAAATAATTTCCATTTATTAGTTAGTCTTTCTTTTTCTTGCATAAATAATAACAACGTGATAGAACTCTATATTAAACTATTTTGAAATTACTTAGTTTTTCTCGCATGGCTTGAGGACATGCCATATTTTTGGTTTGGGGGGAAGATTATACTATCTTTATTTTTCTGAATATTCATAAAAGGTTTGTTTATCTCTGACAAATGACAAGTGTTTTCAGGATGATGCAAGCACCGGGACCTGGTCCTAATCTTGGATGAATAAGGAAGAACGCAATTGAAGATTCAGTAGAGTTGTTCTATATGATCCTCTTATGGGCTGGCAGCCTAGAAAAATTCACTACATGATTAGTATCAACCCGATACAATGAAGCATATTTTTACAGAAAATCCATATGAAGTATCATATGCATGACCATATGAAGGGTCGAATGCTAGTTCGAATGGAATGCCAAATGACGATTTGAATAAAAACTGTGATATTATAGAACTAATGGTTAAGTGTGTTAAGGTGTTATCTTAATTTTTTTTTTGGAAAAAAGTTAAGTTAGCTAATCTATACCCATAATTATTAAGTCACATCTACATGCTTATAAGAGAATTATGACTTTATTAAGACTAATTTCGACCTATGATTTTGTACGATTTTGACATAATACGATCTCGTTTAAACCCCATATGGATGTGATATGACCTTAGGAACTTTTCAGTAATCATTATACTACCATTACACTTATCGTATTATCCAATTATATGCGTAAACCATTAAGTGATCGATCATCTTGTTAATTCAATTTATTATGGTTGTGAATGCGATTTATGGAATTGTATTGAGTAATGTGTTCAATCTGTCCAAAGTTTTACTTTGGACATGGCTGAACTGATCAAAACCCTACGAACTCATTGACGCATGCGTCCTTTGACGGCACACGATTCAAGATTTGCTATGATGGCATGATCATCTAAACATGCCAATTATCTACTGCGATCGTTCAATCGCTCGTATGGAGCACGTTTTAAACTCACCCTCTTGCGATTTTCTTTCCATTATGTCGCCCTCACTTACTGTCGTCCCTGCAGAACTATTTTAGTCACCATCTTCTTGTACCCTCTGCAAACCTTGCATCTTTGCTTCTGTCTGAACAATGCCGAACCGTCTTGAGCCTGAAAACTATTAGGATTTGTTCCATATGCCTAATTTTCAAGAATCTAGGGAGATTTTCTTCCGGGCTGGGTGGAATCCATTTCTCCACCTTTTGCAGGGGTATGAAAAAGAAATTTCGTTGATTTTTGCAATGGGTTTTGATGGTAAGTTGGCCAAGGTTGGTCATCTCATTTTCCAAGTAACTGAGGAGACTATCATCATCATGACTAAGCTCCTGATAGAAGGCACTCGTTGGTATAAACATTGGTTTCTCCCTCGTTCGTCCCACAACTTCGCTCTCAAGCCAGAGTACCAACATGTTGTAGGTTCCAAAGGATTCCATTGAGAATGGATTAAGCTGGAATACCTCAACCCTCTGTTCATCATCATCCACCTTATCACCTGCGAGGGTAAGTTTAGTGTATTCAAAGCTTGCCATATTCATTTACTGGCACATTTTGTTAATTGGTAGTTTCTCAATTTTCCAGTTTATTTTCTCAAGAGCTTGGAGAAAATGTCAAGCAAAATTATTAAGAATACCATCAATCGTAGGGGCAGCTTGTATCACCACAGCATGATTAAGCTCCTGATCTTAGATCAGATCAAAGCAAGGAATAAGACTTGGGATACTTTTGTGTTTAAAGTCCTGAACCCTCACCTCAATATTTGAAAATGCCCTAGGCATATCCATAGTTGCGAATCCAAAAAAACCCCATCCACAGAGAAGAAAATCTCTAACATTGTGCACATCGACAAAGATACATCAGAGGTAAGCCCATTTTCCCATTCTACCCCTGTTAACCCTATGTCTACTGAGTTTTTACCTTTTCCATGAATTCGCACCAGGGAACCGAAGGAAAAGTTTGCCCAGTCCATTGTTCAGCCCATCATCCAGACCATGGTTCAGCCCGACATTCATTCCGGTCATATAGACAATATGGACGAAGCAGAAAAACCTAACCTAGACTCACCTCCGTTCACATTGGCCAGTGTCTCATCCAAATTGCTCAAAGATGTTGCTCGTGAGACTATTCCTACACCTGCTCAAGGAATGAGTCTTGAAAGACAAATTCCCTTTGTTGACCTTGAAATTCCATCCAGAAATTGAGTCTGCCTCCAGACCCCAAGAATCCTACAGAACCATCCACTCCTTATCAGCCAACAGTAGACCAATTAACTCAAGAATTGGCACAGTTAGCGAGTCAGAATGAATAATACGCCAAGTCAATCGCAGTACTTCGACAAGAGAATAAATAATTGTGTCTGCAAGTCAAGACTGTTGAAAGCCTCAACAAGACCATTACTTCATCACATAACCCTCAACAGGAGAGGCGCATTGTTTTAAAATCACAAACCAAGAAATTGAAATTTAAATCCCCTATTTCATCTGCTAAGTCGAAGGTAGCTACTAATACAGCTCAGCCTTCTTCCTGACTCATCTTTGTTTTTCTCAGTGGGACCTGACATCTATCCAGTTTGGGGGAATTTTGATCCCAGTTTTGTTACTATTTTTAGCTGGTACGAATACAGGAATTTTGATCCCAATTTTGTTACTATTTTGACATCTATTTTGTCATCCTTTTGACATATTCCTGTCATACAGCTTATCATTTAGCCTTAGGTACGAATATATTTGGGATTTATGCAAATTCTGGTTTATTCTTACTATTTCGTGATTTTACTAATCAAATTCGATGATATTTGGAAATAAGTTTGATATATGAAATTGTTTTGCAGGTCATAGTATTTACATGAGCTAATATTGGACATGCACCCATGATAGATATGCGCAGATCACATCCAACTCACCATTCATCCTGTCGATTAAACCACACATTGTTTATTGGCATATTCCCAAACGTTAAAGCATAGTACGGTTTTTAGTTGCTCTATTGCCCATGCGTCTGATGATTGGATGACCATCGCTCTAGAAGGCTTGCCATCCTACCTTCCCTATTCGACACCATGAATCATTCCCATGTCAACAAGAAACTATATGCCGCAACCCACGTGAGTAGAATGGTGGCACACGAAAGAGCAGGAGAGGGTGACTGTACATTTTCATATTGTCATTTGTTTGTAATAATGGTTGACTATTTTAGGAGCAATCAACCAATAAAAGGGCCGACCTGCTCATCCTTGTAAACTTTATATATAGCTGCATCAAAGAGAGAGCATAGTTAGCATGTTAATCAGTTGACGTTAGAAGAGAAACTCTGTAACACTATTCTGAATTTTAATATAAGTTATATTTCTACTGTTCATACATGTCCCTGTCTCTGTGAGTAATTGATTGAAGCACAACCCTGATTGCTGAGAGGGCCCCTCAATAACCAGCGATCTCCATTTCTATGTGTATTTTCGTCATTCCCTTTCTTGCAGTTAGTATAGTTTCATTTCCAGTTTGCTTATGTAATTTGATTTCATGTAATCATTTATTTCATTATCTCCTGTAGCATGTTTTTTATTGTGAGTATCACTTTGTTGTTAATATAGTTTCATTTCCAAAGTCGAATAACCATTTGCACGCATAGTTAGTTTCCTTTCCAGCCTTTTTACAACTTATTGTTTAATTTTATATTGATAGTTACATAGATCTGAATTTCTTTACACCTTAGATTCAATTTACAGTAGGATTAGTTATGTTAACTCTTTTTTTTTTATAAATTTACTTTAATTACACTTTAGTTTGTTTTATAATGCAATAGACAATAGTTTCTTTATAATCATGAATTAACATAAGTCTTTTTGTTGTTAGTTCAATTATTGAATAAGTATACTTAATGTCCTTTATGCATCTTGTTTTCATATGCACAAAATCAGTTGATAATTAGATCATTTAAGCCATTTTCCACTGTTTTCTTTATACAGACTGTCATTCAGACCTCCTATTCAGCTTGTCATCCAGACCATCTGTTTAGTCTATTATCCAACCCTTTGTTTAGCCTTTAATATTCCCATTTTGTTAGAAGCCTGTTTAAAGGTTCTATTTCTTTGTCTTTTAAATTCTGTTTTGTTTTGGTAATTAGATAATGGTTATATTTACCATTAGGACCTTATATTAGATTAGTCAAAGTATTTATCAAGTTCCATCCCTACCTTTCACCTCCTCTTACCTTAGTATGCTTTGAATTATGCTTTGTTTTGTTTCTTTTGTTTATGATTTCCTCACTTATTACTGTTATCACATTCGATAATTATATCTCTAGTCTAGTTTATCTTTGTGTATATCGAGTTTAGGGTTAGATATGTTAATTTCTAGAGAATCACACTAGTACTTTGTAAATTGATCGTAGAAATAGGACCTGTTCCTTTCACTATGTGGTTACTGAAAAGAATTGTAGAATAGAATTTAGAGCATATTTCTTAATCAAGTTTTCTTTATTAATTTTTCTACTTGCTTCTTGATCCATTTTTCTTTATTAAGTTTTCTACTTGCTTTCTTATTAAGTTTTCTACTTACTTCTTTCATTAATTTTTTACTTGTTTATAAGTTATATTTCCCTTACATTCATTTCATATAAGAATTGTTTATTTATAAAAGTAATCCTTAAAAAGAATCTTGTTTCTTAATCAATAGATTAGTTGTTCATGACATCTTTCTTAGTTAAGATTCATTTGCTTATGGAATAAATCACCATGTTTACCATCACCTGTAATTGGACATTCGTTAGTGTGCACATATTTGTAGAAGTTAAATTAGATTTAATCCCATTCAGTTTCTTTACTTCTTTTGAAAGCTATTTTGACACTACTCCTTCTCTAGTTTCGATCACAATGAATGCATATCCTCATAAGCATCAAGGAGAGTGGAACTAGATTGTTGAAGTTTAACCATTATGTACATTTGTTAGTTGCATGTATAGTTTAATTGTTGAAGTTCTTAAAAGTATATCCAGTTGTTGTAATCTTGTTTCCAATATTATAATCACTTGTATAGTTAGTTTCTGAAGTTGTTTAAGAAGCTTTCTAATTCTTAGATTAAGAGGTGGAATAGTTAATTAATAGGTAGTTTACTTTATTAGAGTAGTATTGTTCATGTATTTACCTTTTAGTATTTGTCTATAGAGTAGAGTAGTATAGGATGATACTGCTCTAGTCTAATACTCTATTTCGGTTTAGTGGCCTTAATAGTTGAATTTCTAGGAATTTGACTCAGTTTTTCATTTTGAAAGGTCTTTCGATCTTGTCTTTGTTAAAATATTTCCATAACATTGTAGGAACCTTTCTACCTTCGCACATACTTTGTGTCAACTCTAAGTTTACCAACCTCGGTTGATAATTGAATATTTGGTGAATTAATTAAGACATTATAACACCCAACAAGAACCATGCTACTCATGACTTAGAGCTTGCAACTATCATCCATGGTTTGAAGATGTGGAGACAATCTAGTGGTCTAAAATTTTTGAGTTTAGAACTGACCATGATGGGTTAAAATGCTTGTTTGAGCAGCCTAATTTGAATGCAAGACAAAGGAGGTGGATGGAGTTATTATGTGAATATGACGTTAATATCAAGCATATCAAAGGTAAGGAAAATAAAGTAGTTGATGTGCTTAGTAGGAAGATGCATCTGGTGCTGCATGTAGCAGCTATCAAAACTAACACATCAAATTAGAAGGATAAGATCATTGAATCCAGTGTTACCGATGAAATTTATTGGCAGGTGAAAGAAGGGTTGAAACAATAGAAAATTCCACAGAAATTTGGTAAGTATAAGTTTAAACAAAATGGGATACTCATGCACAGAGATAGAGTTTATGCACCTAATGTTGGAGATATTAGGAAGATGGTTATGAAGGAAACATATGATGTCCCTTATGCCGGACATTCAGGTTATCAGAAAACAGTAGCAACAGTAAAGAAACAATACTATTGGCTAGGGATGAAGAATGATGTTGCAGAATATATAGCTAGGTGCATGGAATGTCAAAACGTTAAAGTTGAGCATCGACATCTAGCGAGATTGTTGCAATCATTACCTATAGCAAAATGGAAATGGGATGTGGTGACAATGGATTTCATCACTAAGTTACCTAAGAGAAGATTGAAAAAAGGTGTGATCATGGTTGTGGTTGATAATTTGACTAAGGAAACACACTTAATTCCATTAAAGACAACTCACAAAGAAGCTAACATTGAAAATATTTACATGAAAGAAGTAGCCAGATTGCATGGTATTCAGAAGGCTATAGTATCAAACAAAGATTCAAAATTTACTTCTAACTTTTGGAAAGGATTTTTCGAAGGGTTTGGTACAAGTATAAACATGAGTTACTAAATACAACATACCACCTTCAAACAGATGGACAAACAGAAAGAGTTAACCAAGTAATTGAAGATATGATAAGGATGTATGTGATGGATCAGCCATCTAAGTGGGAAGATTATTTACACTTGGTGGAATTTGCTTATAATAATGGATATCATTCCTCTTTGAAGATGAGTCCTTTCAAGGCCATGTATGGAAGGAAGTGCGATACTCCCATCAGTTGGGATAACCCAATGGATAGAGTCATTGTTGGACCAGAATGATTAAAGGATATGAAGGATCGAATGGTTAAGATAAAGTAGAATCTAAAGGTAGCTTAAGATAGGTATAAAAATTATGCATATCACAACAGGACCGCTAGACAGTTTCAAGTTGGGGATCATGTGTTTTTTAAAGTCAGACCCAAGAAGAGTTCCCTAAACTTGGGAAATTGCTCCAGGCTAGCTGCTAGATATTGTGGAACTTTTGAGATATTAGCTAAGATAGGACCCGTTGCTTATGAGTTGGCCCTACCTGCTTTCATTAGAGTACATAATGTGTTTCATGTGTCTTTATTGAAAAAGTATATACCTAATACTAACCATGTAATTGATTGGAATGTGATCCAGGTAATTAGAGTGCTCTTACTTTATATATATATATATATATATATATATGAACATGGTACTAATCATGTGATTGAATGGATTATGATCTAGGTGGAATTAGAAGGGTATTTTTTGGTACAACCTATTGCCATTTTGGGAAGCAAGGTCAAGCTGCTTTGGAATTGAGGAATCAGGAAGGTAAAGGTCCAATGGACCCATTACATTCCTGAGGATTCCACTTAAGAGCTGGAGGATACCATGAGGGAATCATACCCTCATCTATTTTGAAATTTTGCGGCATGTATGTAATATGCATCGAGGACGATGCATTGTTTAAGGGGGAGGGAGATGTAATACCCTAGTTGTTAAGCCCCAGACTTATGATCCTTCATGTGACTTATGTTCTCTTGCATTACGGATTTATGATATTTTATATGATTGTGGAATTTTTCTCCTTTTCATGATTAATTAAATTAAGGACTTATTGTTAATGTTTGATAACATGACTTTGTACTTTGGTGCTACTATTAATGTTAATGTTATTACTAGAATCTATGCTAACTTTGAATGTTGATTAAATAAACAACTGGCTCAACAAAGGAAACTAAACGAGTATGGGGGACCATGCATTCCACAAGTGAGGGTGAATGGGGACATCCCGCAGCACCTTATAACTTATTGTTGACTTAACTTTGTCCATCCCAATTCATATTTGTACCTTGGTGAGATTAATAATGTTTGTCACCCAAACCTTCTACAATGAACCATATTCTCGATAATTATGGACTATGGATATAGTTTTGCATATTGTTCACACCTTAGTGGGCCCCTCTTTCCTAGGGAACCCTCCTTTGGAAAATATTCCCTCACATTTATGTGTTTATGGTCATTTATGAGCCCTTTTCCTAGTTTTTAGAGTTGTAAGCTATTTTCTAGCTTCCACTCTTACACAATGCATTGATGATCCTATTTTTGTGCTTCCATGATATTTATGACCCTATTGGATGCCCTCTCTCACCTATTTCAACCTCCTTGATGTTATGTAACCCCATTTATGCACTAGTGTGCCTCCATGTGCTCTTCATGGCTCCACTCCTTAGATTTTGGGTAAATCTTCCTCATGGTGCTAATTTGGGAAAGGGAATATTTACACTAAGCCACCACTCCACTAATTCAAGTTAATTCTCCATGATGAATATTAAAACTTACCTCTCTCTAATTTGGGTTGATCCCTTTGGGTTAGAGTGGTACTCCTTATGCTATAAATCCATAT
Organism: Pseudotsuga menziesii; assembly: GCA_001517045.1. NCBI lineage: Eukaryota > Viridiplantae > Streptophyta > Pinopsida > Pinales > Pinaceae > Pseudotsuga > Pseudotsuga menziesii. Next base: position 184,507 of record LPNX011200201.1, read on the forward strand.
GCCATCTCCTTGTTGAAGTTAATCTTGAGATTTTAACCATGTGACTTATGCTATCTAACCATGTTGGAATGTTGATATTATTGGGAGTGCGTTGAGACTTAGAGTGAGTCTATTTGTTTCCCTTTGCTTCCATTCTATCGTTCTACTAGTCCAGGTTTTCACACAGAAATCCAGGAAATGGGAATGGTGAGCTAGGTCACATCCCATAGGCAGTGGAGACAAACAAGAAAGTAGTAGCAGGAAGCATTGTGTCTCTCGAAAGAGGTATTTTCAAGAGTAGTGAGACTAAGTAAGCCTCTACTCGTGGATCCATGGTCTCATCTCGGGGGTGACCTATTCAAGCGAGGAAGGATTAACGATGTCTACGGCTAGGAGGAAATTTGTCCTACTACAGCCAGTTGCCCATATTTTGAGATAAGTATTTCGGTTATGTTGTGTTTTCATTACATTCTTTTATTTGGTATATGTGCCATGATGGTTGATTAGTTGTTTGAGTGTTCATGAATTGAAAGGGGTGCAACCATATGATCTGGTTTGACCATATATGCTAATTTATGTGTTGTGAGACCTATTCCATTGTGTCTGGAGTAGCGTTTCCAGTGAAAATCACCTTTCATTTCATTGCAAAAGCTTTCTGGATTACCAAGATATGTTTGTTTTGGTCTAACATTTTTCTGGCGCCAAGATGAGCGCACCTATCATTTGATTGTAAATCATTTGTTTCTATATTTGTTCTTAGCTACAGATCTGAGGATAAGTGATGTATTCTATATGTAAAATCAATCGATGGTTGGAGGGTGGCAGCCATACGATCTGATTTTTATTAGTGAGAGATGATTGTAGGGGACAGTCATCGGGAGCCGATTTTGAGGGCTGAAGTTGCAACCGGTGTTCTTGTTTTCTATGGTTTTGGTGTGGCTGTAGATTGCAGCCTATGTATGCCCGATGTTATGTTATTTTTCCTTAATTTTTATGCTCACTAAAAACAGACACATAACAACACCAAAAAATTAGACTAATTTGCAAATAATCAATGACATCAATACTTGGTTAATTATAAACTATGCTATCAAACAAACCCAGAATACATAAATTAGCTATTCACAACAAATACGATGTTTATCATGTATTATTGATGTTCTTGTTTCAATTACAACCTTTATCTTGCACTTTGGAAATTATTAATTGAGTGTCACAATTAATTATTTAATTAAGTGGCATAATTAAATAATTAAGCGTCGCAAACTTTAGTTAAAATTCAATCTCTAGAATTTAATTTATTTGGGTGAATAGATAGTGAGATCAATAGTAATGTATCTATATCCATTGTTCTTAAACTATAGTTAAGTCTTAATTTTAGCACCTTTGGCCTTATCTCAAGGTTGGCCTTATCTAAATTCGTAGGGTTTTGTACCTAGTCCTATGTTTTCCAAGTGGAGTTTGTGACACGGTTTGCATGTGAAGTCTCGTCCTTTACACTTTGATGCCAATATTTTGCTCCAAGGGTTTTAATTTCCAGTCACATCACCTTTAAACCAAACCCTTAAACATCTATATTCTCCATCGTAGAGTTCAAACCTTGGTATTGTGAAGGTATCGTATTTTTAATCCCATGTAAAGAATTATAAGCGTAGGTACTAATGCATGTTTAAGTTTATATTATGAATTAGATCCTTGCTTGTTCGGATAGATAAGGCTTATCTCTTTTCCAAAACAAGACAGACTACTCTTTCTAATTTCACTTCTCTACTAGCTTAGAAAGTATTCTCAGTAGTTTTCAAGGGTGACCTCACCCACCTGCACAACAAGAATTGAAGGTTCATGCTTTAGTCATAAGGACTAAGTAAGACCATGACCTCTTTTAAAACAACTCATGATTGAAACCAAACTAAAGGAATGACAAACAATTTTGCACAACTTGATTGTTAGACCCATAAAATTTTACAGCTTAACAATTCCCTTGTCATTACGACAAAGGTACTTGGCAAAAGAAGTATTAACATCTCTATAAGTATTATATAGTAAAACCTAGTGTCACATGAAGTAAACAATTTTTTTCTAACATGGTGAAATTAGGGGATGTTACAGTTAACATTATTTGACCATGGTAGACTATGTTTATCCTTGTTGAACACATCTCATGGTTGAGTATGTTTTACTTTGATTACCTATAGTTAATCTAGATTAATAGTGGTTGACATTGATTAAGTTTGGTTGACTTTGGTTAGACATGGTTGGTTAACTTTGTTAACCTTGCTTAAAATATGGTTGAAATGATTCCATACTTGAGCTTGAATCATGCTTTTGTTTAGGCATTGTTGACTTTATGTAATTAAAACAAATAAATATTATTCTAAACTTATAAAATTTTATTTACATTAAAATAATAATTTGTTAATATTATTGTTGTTGTTATATCATATTATAATAATGTTATTATTAATATTATTGATATTATTTTTATTATATGAACAAATATATATGTAATAAAAATGATTAAATATAAAACAAAGTTTTTAAAATTATATTAATGTTAATAATAATATTAGTATGAATATATATAATATTAATTTGAATGGAATGTTAATAATATTAATTTTATTAATACTGATATATATTATTAATATTAATTACATAATTAGTAATAATATTAATATTAATAAAAATATATTTCTTCTTATAATTAACAATAATAATAATATAAATATAAAATTAATACATATCACAAAATTTGTAATAAAAAAACCAATCACATATTTTATTTAAAAACGTAAATATATAATTTAAATTATTACTCAAATTTAAAATCAATTTCATAAACATAAATGTCAATTTGTAAGAAAACCATACAGTATTAAAGCTCATTGTAAAATATTGATCATTAAATCATGTTTCCTCCCTCAACAAAATATTATTTGTCCATAGCAATAGCTCTCTATTCATGCTTTTGCGATTTCTTTTAAACATAAAAGCATTATTTAATCTAATCTACGATGTATATATAAAATTTTTATACATAATTGTAATTTAAATGAAATTATATAAAAATAATGATTTACAACCGTGATTTCTTAATTCTTGCACAGATTAAGCCAATTCTCTTAATCTTTATCTTAATGGGATATATTATTTGAGCCTATTTTCATGATCATACTTTTATATGGCAAGCCCTGCATAGTATTTATTGTATGGTTAACCATAAAGAAAAAGTTGTTATATATATATATATATATATATATATATATATATATATAT
>LPNX011200201.1:187880-205803 GCA_001517045.1 Pseudotsuga menziesii
AGTCTAATTATTTAGAAATACTGGAGTTTTTAACCATGTGTGACTGTTCATTTGTGGCTATTTTACTACAAGGTTTATCAACTGTTCATCGTCCATAAATCTCTCGGGGATGAAAGACAGTCAAAAACAAGAAAATTTGTACAGAGAATTTGCATTTTCTCATCCTAAATCTACACTTTAAATTTAGGTTCGGAGTTTTAAGTGTTTTGAATTTTGAAGACAGAGTGAAAGTTAAAAGTTTCTAGAACCATCAAATAAGTAGAACACATGAGAGTCTACTTGTTTTATTGAAAGTTTTTGGTAATATTTAAACCATCTTTTCATGGTTCTTGGTACTATTTTTGTGATCAACAGAAGTCATTCGAGCTTCTAGTTGATATGGTTAGTGGTCATCCTAAAACCATCTCATTGTTTTGGTTGGTTAGTGGTAACCGTAAAACCATCTCTTGATACCTTTGATAGTTTTATGGTCAACTTATAATCATTAGTGTTTGGTCAACTCCTAACCATGCAACTTATTAGAAGTCTTACTACTTGTGCTAGATTTTGTGTCACCTAGATTTTCAGCCATTAGTAGATGAGGCTCTTGAGTTTTACTCTAAATCTGCTTGACACATTGTTAATTGTCAAGTAGTGGCGGTTTTTCAGGCAGCAACTTAAGATTAAGGGGATGTTGAGAGCTCTAATCTAAGTTTGTTATGTTATTTTAATGGTCATACCATTATAGGTTATGTATTATGTACTATATATGTACCATTGTGTACTATTGATTAATGGAACAAATTTGTGAGCCTTTTTGTCAATTATTTTTCATTCTTATTTGAATCCATATAAATAAATTCATGTCTATACTAGATATTTATAACATGTCAATAAATACAAAATTAATATTAATATTTAACTAAGAACCATTTTATGGACAAAATGTTATACACTGTTTTTGTTGGTTACTTTCATGAGCCAAGCTTTCTACAACTGTCAACAACTGAGATTTTTGTTATCTTCATATTTTTTCATAGTTATGGAGGGAGAGAACCACTGTGTTGTGTTATCTTCTCTCATGTGTTGCTGGGCTTAGTAATCATGTGTTGGTGAAAGTAACTTTCTTAGGCTATAGCCAAATAAGACGTGAGAGAGGAATCAGATTAAAGGGAGACCATAAAAAACACCCCTCCACATACAAAGAGCGGGTGTATTTGCAAACACCCCTCAACATTCAGAGAGCTGGTCCATTTGAAAATGATAGTAGAGAGAGGAATAATAAGACTACTACTCCACCACGACACGAGCAAAGATGGAAGTTGTCCCGAAGAAAGGATCAACACACTACACTCAGACTTGGAAACACTTTTACAGCTAAGGTTGAGCAGAGAAAATTGAGAATGCCAACAACTATATGAGGAAGCCATTCACTCAGAGAAAGAAGACAACACGCAAAGGATGACATAAGGCATACAAGTGCAAACAAATGAACAACCCTCACAACAATGAATTATAACAACATTTAAATGCTCCATGGCGGCTTCACAAAGCTATACAAAAGAGCTTTATGATGTAAATGGGAAACTCTCTTCGGGAATACACAGAGCTGTTACAACAACTATCACACCAAAAAAACCTAACCCTAATCCATGTTTATTGTAGGGGAAAGGAAAATGAAAAGATAACTAGCATTTGGAGAAGAACTAACCTCCGGAACAAAAATGAAAAAGTGATTTCTCAAAAAAAAATAAAAAAAATAAGAGGTTGGGGTGTAAAATATCTAATAAAAAACTCAATACCATATCATAAAAAAACAAATAGTAAATTAGGAGCAAAAATACATATTTAAAAAATAAACAAAGTATATATTCCGTGCAAAGTATATATGTTCCACGGAAATTGTGAAAATATATATTTTAAAGGAATTTCAATGTATAAAAACATGAACTTAACTTTAAACAATATTTACATTTTGTCTATAAACTCAGACATAACATGGCACTGCTTATTTAGAAAACAAAAAGAGAAGACGGGGAATGAAAAAATGTGCTCCTTAGACCAGAAGTGAGTTACAATTTATGGGATGACATAATCAATGGTATGGAGGATAAATTCAAAACATTGAAAATCTACAATTTCAATAAGATGAATTTAGATTCAATCCCTCATTGAATTTCGATGGTCGTTGAGTATGATCTGCGAATTTATATTAGTATTATCAAATGAAGGTGAACATGAAATTGGAATTTACCATTTAGTAAAACTAAAAGATTAATTCCAAAACTTTACCATTTAGTAAAATCAACATATTAATTGGAACATAGGCTTGAAATTTGATGGATAAATATATAGAATGTTGGGCTAATAATATGTTAGCAGTGGGATGATGGATAATAGTCTAAAATAATTCGAATGGATTTAGTTGTAGTGATTTTCTTCAATCGGTAGTCAGATTTAACTATCTATTCACAACCACAACACATTTAAATTCATGAAGGGTATAACAAGAATTCACATTACTATTTAAAATGCAGCAGTAGTGGTTCTAATAGGGAACTGTAATTACCCGCAAATTCATGGATCCCTTTGTCAAAATCATAGTTGACCTATCAAAGGAAGTGATCAAAAGGATTTCCAAAGAGCAAATAAGGGAAGACTCCTAGATGGAAAAACTGACACCATGCAAAACTCAGATTAGTAGGTTGTGCACATAGTTCCAATAAGGACTCTTAACTATAAAAAAAATTGTAAACTAGAAATGTAAAAATGTTCTAACAAATTTGAGACCTTATAACGATATTGAAATAGGTTTTGGGTTCTGCTTATTACCTAGAGAGTCTACTCGCAAGCCTCGTCTTGTAGGTACCTATATGTAACTTCACTCTTAGCAGAACCCTATAACTCTATCCAACTCTATGCAGACTAAGCCATAGAATCGCCAATACATCGGTCGAAAAGCATAGAAACACCTCTTTACAATGAAATTGCATGTAAAAATCAAGACATAGTAAGTTGCATGCATGGGAGATGGGTAGATATGGATAATTGTTGCACATGTGTATAGATGGAGGGCGAGCAGGTGTAGTGTAGTCAATCAATACTGTCAATGCATTGGATGTTAGAGCGAGCAAGTTTGTCAGGGATCATGCAAACAAAAAGTTGTTTTAGACAATAAGATGTTTGGTTGTAAAACTTACCAAAAGACGAGGTATACAATGAAAAATCATGGCATAAAAAATTGTTCCCTATACTTTCAAAACCTAGCTGATTACAATATTCCCTACAAGGAAGAGAAGAATAAGAGGATGCATTGCAAAAAGTTAGGAAAATATATTTATATTAATCCAAAATCATAGCATAAAATACACGGCTTGTGGTGGAACAATTGGCAAAACCCATTTGATTACATAATTCCTTTCTTGCAGGGAATAATAAGATTACATGATTGTGTGGTTTCATGGTTTAGATTTGGATGGTTTAGAATGCAAACAAGTGTACTGTTATATTTTCAGTTTCGGGGAAAATTTCATAATTGGTCTTAATCATATGTAAAATTTAAACACCTAAAAGACTTAAGAAATCTTACTAAAATTTAGTAATTCGATATCATTAGGTATGGTTTAGCATTTTATCATTAAGTTTACATTGAATTTAATATGTAGGAATGGATAAAAATAAATAAGTAAAGAAAGTTAACGTGTTAAATAAAACTAGCATACCCCCAAAATGGGGGAAATGAAACATCGAGAAGAGTTGCTATATGTTGTGAAATGAGAAAAAGTGAAGAAAACAACACTTATGTTTATTAATACACTTCAGTTTTATCATTATGTTACAGATATAAACAATTTTTTTATATCTATCATCCACGCGTTCCTCATAAATAATATACTCTGATTATTGGTTAATTCCTTTCACATATGGTGTAGGAATATATATAAACCATTGATACACAACCAATTTTTAACGCTCTCAGAGCCTTCTTCCGCAACCTGAATTCCATGATTTTATGTTTCTACAAACGGTCTTCTACAATCTTCAGGTTTCCACAATTTTATCATTCTGCATCTTTTCTGAGCCGTCAGTTTCCTGTAGGTTATTTCCTGATCCTTGATCTTCGAATTCACGGATTGCAAATTTGTGTTTTGACTTTTCTCAATAGGCCCTTCCGCAATTTCCTTTCTGCAACCACCTTTCCACAAGGTAATTTCCACACCGTTGATTTCTTTGCAGTCCGCAAGCAAAAATAGATCGACGGTAGGGATTGATTTTGCAAGGAATCAACCGTGTTGAAGAAGAGATGCATAAAGGGAATTGCGGGAGTTGAATCGAAGAAATTCGTGAACCCGCAATCCGAAACTAAAAATAGATTGATGGTTGGGATTGATTCCATAAGGAATCAATGGTGTGGAAGAAGCAATGCGGAAAGGGAATTGCAGGATTTGAATCGGAGAAATTCGTGAACCCACAATCAACATTTCGGAATCCGCAACGAAAAGTAGATCGATGGTCGGGATTGATTCTGCAATGAATCAACGGTGCAAAAGAAGCGATGCAGAAAGGGAATTGAGGAGTTGAATCAAAGAAATTCATGAACCCGTAATTCGCAATGCGCAAAAAAAAGTAGATCGACGGTCAAGATTTATTCCTCCAGGAATCAATGGTGTGGAAGATGCGGTGCGGAAGGGGAATTGGGAGAAATTCGTGAACCCGTAATATGCATTCCATAATCCGTAACAAAAAATAGATCGACGGTTGGGATTGATTCTATAAGGAATAAATGGTGTGGAAGAGGTGACGCAGAAAGGGAATTATGGGAGTTTAATCAAAGAAATTTGTGAACCTGCAATCCGCAATCTAGAACGAAAAGTAGATCGACAGTCGGGATTGGTTCTGCAAGGAATAAACATTGTGGAAGAAGTGATGCAGAAATGGAATTTCGGGAGTTGAATCAGAGAAATTTGTGAACCTGTAATTTGCAATATGCAACCAAAAATAGATCAACAATTGGGATTGATTCTGCAAGGATAAACAGTGTGGAAGAAACAATGCGAAAATGGAATTGCGGGAGTTGAATCGGAGAAATTCATGAACCTGCAATCCACAACCAAAAATAAATTGACGGTTGGAATTAATTCCGCAAGGAATCAACGATGTAGAAAGTGAATTGAGGTAGTTGAATCAGAGAAGCTCGTGAATCCCTGGACACATCAGTCGCTACGGGATCTTTTGATGGAGCTAAGTTTGATTCAGTATCTCAACTGAATAAAGAGTTGGAGCAGAAGGAGCAACAACTACAAAAGTGAAAAGCATTGATGTGCATGGATGCGAGCCTCATTATTATCTCTAGGATTCCATGTAGTATTGATTTGATCTGGATCTTTCCAATTTAATGTTTCCATGTTAGGAGAACCATCAACCTATAGGTTCATGAATTTCTCCCAATTCCTCTTCCACAGTTCCCCTTCTGCAGCGTGCCTTCCTTATCACTGATTCCTTGCAGAATCAGATTAACACAACCGGATTGTGGGATAATATTTGAAATGAGGAATAAATTTGTTAGCATTGACAATCCACAATCCCTAAAATATTTGCAGGTTGCGAGTTGTGGATAGGAAAACTTGCAATTTTTTATTAAGTTTCCGCTTTCTGCAATCCGTATTGCTGGTTGCGAAACTGTAGAATCGAAAATAGAAGAAATATTAATGGAAATACTTTCCTCTTTCCACTATCCGCATTGCGGGTTTGTGGAAATGAGGAACCAAAAAATGAAATTTTATTAAAAGAAATTGCGGATTGCAGAAAGGGAAAAAAATAAGAAAACAAATTGAAGTTCGAGATCCGTAATTCGCAAATGCGGGTTGCGGGTTGCAGAAAAACCTATCAAGTTGTGATGAACACAACCTTGTGGAAATGTCGTTGCAAAAAGATAAATGCGGAAGCAATATTTGATAAGAGTCAAAGTGCACATCCACAATCTGCAACCCGCAAAGTGCGGAAAGGTCATTGTGAAAAGGTAAATGCAGAAAAGACAATGCGGAAAAAAATATGTTGCAGAAAGGTTGTTGCATAAAGGACGTTGTGGAAAGGAAACTACATAAAGGTACGACTGATAAATTAAACATAGTTAAAAACGACAAACAGAGAAGTAATTTCTCTCCTCCAATTGATAGATGGAGTCATTACATATAAAAGGGGATTTTATGGGCCACATTACGGCTAGATTGCACAAGAAGAAAAACATGGTGGGTGGAGGAATAATAGTAGGGTTAACCATTCATTGTATCCTATACTATTGGAGAAGTAGAAATCCATTCCTGTTGATTATTGCAAAACTCCTGGAGCCTGGACATTGTATCCTCTAAATTGAGCATTGGTGCTTGCTAGGAGAACTTATGATCATTGTTCAACAGTGGGTCCCCAATAATCTCAGATGTCATAGTATCCACATGTATATCATGAACTATAAGAATCTTGGAAATCATGAAAAAAAATGTATGGTTAAAGAGTAAGTAATATACTTGGATACTGTGTGTGATTTATGTGGTTGAGAAATAAGTAGTAGGGAAAAATAGATAAGTGAATACATACTTGTTATTTTGGATATATTTACAAGTGAATCTATTTATTTGAACCAATGATCCAATTTCCACTTGAGATGATGTGAAAAGGGAACTGAAAGGTGAGGAAAATAGACTTTGTATTGTAGTATTTCCATCGGATAGGTGTACAGAATGACGATATTCAGAAGTTGTTGTGAATTCCAAATTTTGCAGAATATGATTCCAAAGTACCTCTCCATTTCCAATCCTTGTAATAGAGTTCAATGTTAACATTTACACCATCACTATAAATTTCTCTGTTTAGAGGAGTTATGTGTAGGTGTCGCAAAACATAGCCTAAGAAAAAACAATTTTGCATCAATGTCTTAGGATATATATATATATTGTATGTGAATGTAATTTAAGAAGACGACATATGTAGGTTGAGTAATTCTTTGAAGGATGTCAATAAACAATGAAAATCCCAGGATTAAAGAGAATGGATGCAGACAGGGAGACACTCGCCAACAGAGAAAGTGAGAACGAATGACCAAATTCATGAAGGGGAAGCTGCATGACTAAGAACAATTATGCAGTTGAAAGGTGCAGCGGAAGCGTGAAGGGTCTAGACCTTACTCAACATAATATCCAATACTCCAGAGGAATTCCGTAAGAGAAAGGTGTAGGGAAAATAATGTATCCGCAAAGACAAGGTGAAGATACACACTTGATCCCAGATCAAAAAACAAAGAAGAAGCTATAGAGATCAACGGTCGAGGAAGAGTTCCACAATGCGAAGTTGCAAGATAGTTAAAGTTGTGGAAAGTTGATTTGCGGGAGGAAAATTGCATTAGGCCATATTTGGAAAAGTGGGAAGGATGATCTGCAATTTTATTGCGGAAAGGACCATAGCGGTTGCAAGTTTGGGGAAGTCTGTTAGTTTTTGGAAACTGAGAATTGAAAACCCAAAATCTGCAATCCGCAATTGTGGAAAGACTATTGCGGAAGGGAGATTTGCGGAACCACAACTGCAGAAATAGATTTGTAGAGGTCTGTATCGTGGAAATAGCCTTGCACGGTTGAGCTTGTGAAAGAAGAATTAATCAGTGAACTTTGTTGATTAGTTTCTGATTGCAGAAAGTTCGTTATGGAAAGACAAATGCGGAAGCAATTTTGGAGAAGAGTCAAAGTGAAAATCTATGATCCGCAAGCCGCAATTGCGGAAGGAATGAGTTACCACAAACTGCCATTGGAAAATTTGTGTTTTTTTTTGTATTTTGATCACCTAACTCCAACTAGGTAGCCATGGTTTTCATCCTCTAGTGCATTTCTCTATTTTTGAGTAATTTCAATTTTCTAGTTTCCATGTTTTTTAACCATGGAGAAACACTAAGGTTAAAAAAATATGGAAACTAGAAAAGTAAAATTACTAAAAAATAGAGAAATGCACTAGAGAATGAAAACCATGGCTACCTAGTTGGATTTAGGTGATCAAAATACAAAAAAAAACACAAATTTTCCAATCATAAAAAGATAAGTAACACTATTGGGGAGATGATAGTAGAGGATGGTGTTATGGATGACACCTTTCGAAGATTAGTAGAGATGGGGGTTAAACATTTCAAGAATATTTATAAGGTACAAAAAGGAGGCAAACATTGTTGAGATTGTTAAAGTGGCATAATTTTATCTAAGACTTGTTTCAGAGGAGGATAATCAGTGGATGTATAAGGAGGAGCTAATAATTTTCTTGTATTATTTCTAAAATGTTAAGAGTCCTAGCCTTGATGGTTGCACTATGGATTTCTTTTTGGGTTTTTTTGAGACCTTGGGTGAGGATTTATTTAGAATGGTGGAAGAAGAAATAAGTAGTAGGATTCTTGGCTCTATCAGCGCCATTTTTATTCCACTCATTTCTAAGGTGTATCATGCAAGAATTTTGATGCCTTTAGACCCATAGCTTTTTGCAATCGTGTGTAAAACATTATTTCCAGGGTTTTGGAGGTAAGGTTAAAGAAATTATTGTCAAAATTTATCTCTCTTGAATAGTTTGGATTTTTAGAAGTGTCAAATTCATGAAGCTATAGGATCAACACACGAATTCCTTCATACCATCAAATCTAAACACTTACCAACTATAATGATAAAATTTTATATATCTAAATCTTTTGATAGGGTGTGTTGGTTATACTTGAGGTTACTTTGAATCCATAGAGTACTTTCAATCTATTTATGGTTAATTAGACCATGGGCTTTGTCACCTATGTATCATATGTTGTACTTATCAATCATTCAACTTCTCATTTTTTAAAACTTATTAGAGGCTTGACACAAGATTTCTCACTATCCCCATACATATTTTTATTAGTGGTTGAGGGTTTGAGTAAATATATTTAAGAAGACAAGAAAAATATAGGGTATCAAGATAGGAGGTAATCTAGCTCTTACACAATTATTATTTGTGGATGATGTTCGACATTTTGGTTATGGATTGGTTGGGGGGGGTGATAAGTATATGGAGATACTTCAGCTATATAACAAAGCTACAAGCATTAAAACTATTTTTCACAAGTCTACAATGGTTATTAATGAGATTGATGAGGATGAAAAACAAATTCCGAGAGATTATTTCCCACATTTAGACCTGTTGAATATCAAGAAGGAATCAAATTCCTAGTCTTCAATTAATACTAATGGATATAACAAGATGGATTGGTCGTGGTTATTGTCAAAACTTGAAAAAGAATTTAACTTCAAATAATGTAGTTGAATTTGTAGAGATGGAATATTGGTATTAGTTAAATCTATTTTAGAGGCTATACCATTTTATGGCACTCTTTGGATTACATCCCTAAAAGCATTTTGGAAAAAATTATAAAATTTTCTTTCACATTTCTCTCAAAAAGAAGTAATGACAAGAGGGACACACACCTGTACAAGTGGCATATCATTGCTAAGACAAGGACTAAGAAGGTTCAGGATTTAAGAACATACAACACTTTGGAATTTAATTATTAAGAAAAAAATAGAAATAGAATAATAATTCAAAATAAGTAACTCCAAATACCTTCTTAAATTTGATAACAAATAAAAGAAAAAGGATTCACTAATTTATATAACCAATTAAAAGATTTAGTACTTGTAATAATATCACTTGACTTGAGAAATTAAAAAAACTTACAAATCCAAATCCAAATCTAAATTATATATATATAATCTCTCTTAAATGTTGAAGATTATAAAATATTTATAATAAAAAACAAACATATAGAAAGTTAAACATGAACACATTGCAAAAGCAAGTGGTGTGGAATTTGAAAGGGAAGGACTAATAACATGTATTATTGTTTATTATTTGCTTGGATTTTGAAATGATTTTAGTGAATTATTAAATTGATTTATTACATCGAAGGTGTTTCTTAGGGGGTTGTTCATCTAGCAGTTTCGTCGGTCTGTCGAGTACAAATGAAAACCTGCCATGTGTAACCAAAACATTAATGTGTGTGTCTATCGTCAATAGGCAGTGGTGATCCACAAAGAGTCTAGACAACCTACAATAACCAGTGGAGTATGTCGTCTAGACTATTACTTCAATATCCAATTTCTTCTCTCGGTGTGTACAAACAGATAGATGAGCTTTGATGTGAATTAGGAATTGAAGACATCAAATATTTGATGTCTGCATTCAATCCAACCTTCGACTGACTAACCTTCATTGAATGTAAGGTAGACCGACTAACCTTCTACTGACTATGTTTAGATCAATTTCAGCTACCTATATGTATTCATTATTAGGATGCTTAATCCCACAATCACTCTAGATATGCCATTATTCTCAGGTAATACTTTCCAGTGCATCCTAGCTATACTACAGTTATCAAGTATTCTTTCCAGCTTGCCTTGTTATATTGTTTCGGTTTCATTCATCAACATAGTATGTTAATTAATGAACATAGGATTAATATAAGAGAATGTAGAGAAAGGGAAACGTGTAAGAGCCATTCCTTCCACCCAATAAATGGACCATACATTATCGAATAACAATTTGCATGCATAATTGACCAACACATCAATAATACAACAACATGCCTCAGTAAAATCAACACACATAGGATTGTATGCAAGTCCAGGAAAGAGAAAATTCACCCATGGGCTCACGTCCAGGATCTAGGAGTTGTGCAATAATCAATAGAAATGGATTTCTACTTCTCCAACAGTAGAGGATACAATAGATGGTTAAACCTAATATTATTCCTCTGCCCACCATGTTTTTCTTCTCATGCACTCTAGCTGTAACATGGTCCATAAAAGTCCCTTTTATATGTAATTACTCCATCTGTCAATTGGAGGAGCAAAATTTCTTCTCTGCTTGTCGTTTTTAACTTTGTTTAATTTATCAGTCACGAACTTCCGTAGTTTCCTTTCCACAACATCCTTTCCGCAACATCCTTTCCGCAACAGATATTTTCTGCATTGCCTTTTCTGTATTTACCTTTTCACAACGACCTTTTCTCACTTTGTGGTAACTCATTCCTTCCACCATTGCAGGTTGCAGATTGTGGATGTGCACTTTGACTCTTCTCAAAAATTACTTCTGCATTTATCTTTACACAACAACCTTTTCGCAATCAGAAACTAATCAACAAACTTCACTGATTAAGTCTTCTTCTACAAGCTCAATCCCGCAAGGTTGTTTCCACAATACAAACTTCTGCAAATCTATTTCCACATTTCTGGCTCTGCAACTCTATTTCCATAAATATCCCTTCCGCAATTGCCTTTCTACAACCTTTCCGCAATTGCGGATTGTGGGTTTGCAATTCTCAGTTTTCAAAAGCTAACATACTTCTGCAAACTTGCAACTACAATGGTCCTTTCTGCAATCAAATTGCGTATTGTGGATTGCAGATCCTCCTTCCCACTTTTCCAAATATGGGCTTCCTTAATTTTCCTCCCACAACTCAACTTTCCACAACATTAACTAGCATGCAACTTCACATTGTGAAACTCATCCTCGATCGTTGATCTCTATGGCTTCTTTTTGTCCATTGATCTCGGAGAAAGTGCAGATCTTCACCTTGTCTTTGCTAATCTATTATTTTCCCTATGCCTTTCTCTTGTGGAATTCCTATGGAGCATTATATATGATGTTGAGAAAGATATAAACCCTTCATGCTTTCGTTGCACCTTTCAACTGCATGATCTTTCTCAATCATTGATCTTCCCTTTCATGACTTTGGTCATTCGTTCTCACTTTCTCTTGTAGTTTCATCATTCTGTTGAGAACAAATGAAAACCTGCCATGTGTAACTAAAACATTAATGTGTGTGGAGATCCGCAAAGTATCTGGACAACCTGTGATATCCAATGGAGTAGTTTTTTGGATTAATACTTCAATATCCAGGTACTTCTCTCAATGTAGACAGACGGATAGATGAGATTTTACGTCAAATTACGAATTGAAGACATCAAATCATTGATGTCGGCATTCACGCCGACGTTCGACTGACTAACCTACATTGAATGTAAGGTAGACCAACTAACATTTGACTGACTATGTTTAGATCAGTTTTGGCTACCTATATGAATTCATTATTAGGATGCTTAATCCTACCATCACTCTGCATATGCCAGTATTCTAAGGTAATACTTTCCATCCCAGCCTAGCTATATTGCAGTTATCAAGTATTCTTTCCAACTTGCCTTGTTATATTGTTTCAATTTCATTAATCAAAAGAGTATGTTAATTAATGAAAGAGGATTAATATCAGAGAATGTAGAGAAAGGGAAAATGTGTAAGAGCTATTCCTTCCTCCCAATAAATGGACCATACATTACTAAATAACAATTTGCATGCATAATTACTGAAAACATCAATAATACAACAACATACCTCAGTAAAATCAATGCACATAGGATTGCATGCAAGTCCATGTAGGAGAAAATTCACCCATGGGCTCACATCTAGGCTCCAAAAGTTGTGCAATAATCATCAAGAATGGATTTCTACTTCTGCAACAGTAGAGGATACAATGAATGGTTAACCCTAATATTATTCCTCCGCCCACCACATTTTTCTTCTCGTGCAATCTAGCCATAACATAGCCCGTAAAATTCCCTTTTATATGAATTGACTTCATCTGTCAATTGGAGGAGCGAAATTACTTCTCTGTCAATGAGTTTTATATGGTGGTTGGAAAAAATATGGAAAAATAATATTCTATGAATACCAAATTATTATTTTTGCTTGCTTTAACTTATTATGTAATGCACCATACTATTGACTTTCCTAGCTAAACTACAGTATGGCCTAATTTGTATTTATTTTCTTATTATATGTTGAACTCAACTCAGTTGAGTGAACTATATTCATGAGTTTATGGACCTACCTATATGCATAAGTTATGTTTAAGGTTATTGTTTATGATATTAATGATTACAATTGTTTGATTTACTTACAACATGCAAATATAGATGGAATATTGTGGTATGTAGATGAAACAAACATAATTTATTTCTCAAGAGAAACAATAATTCAACTGTTGAGTATCCAATTTAAATAGGACAATATATTATAATCCATAAATTACAATACAATAAATGTATAAAATATGAGATGATACAATGACCATGTCACTTTGTACTTATAGCATTGACTAGTCACAATGGTAATTCAAGTCCCTTCAATAGGTCATGTCTTTGAGATAGGATGTTTCCTTTAATTAATCATTAATCATTAATCATTAATTATTATTATTATTATTATTATTATTATTATTATTATTATTATTATTATGTTCCATTGCCTTCCCCTTAAAAATTATTTATCCTCAAATCATACAAAAGTTATGTCTTCGTTCTAAATTATAATTCATTCTCGGGATTCTTTCATTATTATGTTCATCATTGTTGAGTACACACGGAAATATGAGCTTATAAGCAATGAGAATATTTGTCGAATTGTGTAAGTATCAAACTACCCAAACTTAATCTTTTGTTATTTTGTTTACCAATTACTTCTATGATGATAAGATTCCATACTTGAACTTCTCATTAATAGAATAGGATCTCTACTTAGCCTTACATATTTATTTTGTCTTAGATTAGTTCATTGATGACCTATATAATTAGGATAATGTTTGGGTATGCTTGTATCTGATTCCATGCTCTTGAAATATTCGTCTTTTGATGCTTCTGGTGATTTATTGGTAGGTAACATTTCAATTGGATTTGTATCGGTTCCCTTCTCCATTGTCTTAATTTTTACATTTTACAACTTCTCTATTTCAACAAGATTATTCCTTGCTATTTATCTATGAAGGATTCCTTAATGATAGATTTCTCTAACTTACTCTGTAACAACTTCTTGTCATTCTTTAACTTATTAATTTGGGTAAGTAAACTTCAATTAGGAACCTTTAAGCATGAAAGTTCTTTATCATTTTCTGATTTTTTTGTTTATGTTTTGAAGGTATTGATTTTGTAACTACTCCTTTTTTAATATTTTGATTTGATCAAGCAACCATTGATTAAGGTTCATCAAGATACATCATTCTTGATATTTATTTGATAACTTTTTATTTAATTCCTTCGCTAGATCTTGATTCTCTTGTTCTAACTTTTGAAAACACTACTTCTTCTCCTTGGACATCATGATTTTTGTGAGTAGTTTTTTTATTATGACTTATTAGGTGAGAAATCTTCTCATCTTTTTCAGTGATGACCTACAACTTTTGAATTGAATTCTATCTATCTCGAAGGATCACTTCTCATGCATCCTTCAAGTATTTTGATGAGTGAACCTCCAAGCATGGCTTCATTGTAACGTATTGCAATGTTATTTTCTTCTTTTGTATAAGAACACTAAATTTGTCTTCTCCATGTTCAAAATGAATGTACCCAATTATTCTAACTAGGTTCAACCAAGAATGAAACGAACATAATTTTTTTGTTAAGAGAGATGATAATTCAATTGTTGAATATACAATTTAAATAGGACAACAGATTATAGTCCATAAAGGACAATATATAATAAACATATAAAATATGAGATGTTGATACAATGATCACCATGTGATGGTGTACTTATTGCATTGGTTGGTCATAATGGTAAGTCATGTCCTTTCAGTAGTTCATGTATTTAAGATAAGATGTGTCCTTTCATTAATCATTAATCATTAATCATTCATTATCAGTATTATTACTATTATTTATTGTTATCATTATTTATGTATTGTCATTATGCAATTTTTTTAATGAAAACGGTTAAGATTGTATTTTTAAAAAAGATGAAAAAAATCAACAGAACAGTCCAAAATTTCTCAAGCGATTCATATGTTCTTGAAAAGTATCATGAACAATAAATAACTTAATTACAGTCATCCTTGAGAGAGTAAACATGTGGAAAAAATTGAAACTCCTTAAGCTGCTATAGATTCTAATAAATTATCCTAAAAGTGGGCTACAAAAAAACTTCATAAAAGGATAGACTAAGTGCTAGTATAATTTTCTAAAACCTAAACATATTGAGTGCCTTCTTCTTCATCTTCTAACTTGTTATTAACATCTTCTTCTTGACTTGCAACATCTTCATCTTGACCTTCTTACATGGTCTCCTCAACATCCTCGTTCTGGGTATCTCAAGAGTCTTGATTTGCTTCCTCACTGTCTATAGTCTGATTTCCTTGACTATATTAAAAATCACCATCTCTATTCTATGAACTACTGATAATTACATCAACATGAACTAGTTTCATAACAGAGTTCCCATCAGCATTCTTATCTTCTAAATTTTTATCAATCCTAGAATTTTTCCATACAATAAAGTCTTCATGCTATGCCAAAGTCTTCAAAACTTCTTGAAATTGTGCATCACAAGATCGAATGGTCCCTTCTACATCATTAAGATGGGATCCATCCCAAAAGTGAAACTTGAAATTTCCTATGAAGTTTGTTCTATCTGATTCAGAAGAACATCCAGAGAGGGCACATGGGCATTTAGTTCTTGAATATAAAATATTAATTCTTCCATTTGTTCTTTAATCCACCTTAATTGATGACGTATATCATGAATATTGGTTTGAGTGTTACTAATTCTCTCCATGAAATGTTCAATATTTTTTTTTAAAACTCAATTATAGCAATGCAAACCCAAATACCTTCGCAATGACCAATCCTCTATAAAATCGATCACCACAAATTCCTAGTATAATATTCAAAATACAGTCACCAATACCAAGTTTAAAAAATTGTTCCACCCAGATGCAAAATGCCCTTGAATGGTCAAGATACCTACCAACCAAACTAATAAAAAAACTGGGTGCTTATTCCAAACCACTAGAAATATCCAATAGAGAGAAAAATATTTTTGTAACTTCAACACCAGAGGGCCAACATCGAAACATAAAAGGAAAAAATAATGTATCCTCCCAATCCCCATTAACACAAGCCCTCCAGACAAAACAAAGAGCATAACTTAGTGGAATTGCACTTACCTGAAGTTGAGAATCCTCACTGGAATCACTTTCTAATATAGGAATCCTATCTCCTCATGCATAGGAGAAGGCATGAACATTCATTGCATTTTGCAACACCATTCTAGAGATGAAGTCCTCACAAAGACTAATTCCTCCAACACAACAAACAATATGGAAAGATTTCATGCAGTTCACAAAGAGACGAAGCTATTACAGAGCATCCCCTGAACATAATGAAACATCCCAATGAAGCTCCTTACCTTCAAACTACCAAGGAAAAATACCAAATGAGTTAACAAGACATTCCCATGAAGATTCATAAACCCAAATTCCAGTTGAGCTCCACATGGCCATGCACATCGAAGAGCCAATGAAATCAATAAGCCATTGTTTAATGAAGTTAATGCTTGATAAGACATTGATACTAGAGGACTACATGACTTGCAATGAATTATCTAGGGGATCCAACATGGTATATTTTGGCCCCCATTTTTTTAAAACCCCCACAAGGAAATTGTGAGGATTCAATAGCTAATTTGTTCACAATAACATTATGTTATATCTGCATATGATAGAATTGGATGTTTGGGATCTGCTAAAGAAGAAAAAGAATGTGCTTGTGAATTATACCTTCTATTTGATCCTCTATTTCCTATCGATGTCTAGATTGATAAATGATAAGGAGAGAGTCCCCTATAAATACTAGCGATCAGATCCCAAATTTATTGTTTCTTTCAATACCATATATAAAGCATATCAATTTGCTTGGTTATTAGTGCTTCTTTCTAGGACACACATAAAATTTGAAAATGCATTTCCTCTGGGGTAAAAAATAACCCCCCTCCCCCCTGCACCTCCCTCCCCATTATTATATTTTGAGGATCCATCAAATAAAAGGATATTACTTTGTAAAATGCTCATCCACTTTTGTAATTCTTCCTGTTCCATTTCTAACTTCCAAGGAAAAGAATACACTTGCTTTGGAGTACTCTGATTCAGCTTCCAATAATGAGGAAATCCTTTTTTATCCAATTTTCCTCAGCCACTGTCAAATTCTTTGAGTGAAAATATTTATTAATTCTCAATTGAATAACTTTTCTCAGGAGAGACTTTGCTTGAATTGTGGTTTTCACCTAAGTGATATGTCTATTATTAAATATTCTCTTATTTATGGCAATCCAAACCTTCCAAAAAACATATTTCGGAAGGGCCATCCAAATGCGAGCAGCGAAACAAATGCGAGCAGCGAAACACTATAGATTTTCCATGTAATTGGAATGCGAACTTAACTCTCGAGTTTAGGAATAAATGACTCCAATTTTATAGGAGAATATTGATCTCATCTAGCTCCATCATAACACTACTCCAAACCTGTTTGATGTAATTGCAATGGAATTAGATATGAAGAATGGATTATTCATAATATGTACTCAAAACACATATAAAATTAGGACCTTGAATATGTTGTTTCCTAATATTTTAAGGGGTTAGGATTTACCCCTGAACCAATGTCCAACAACTTGTTTTTTTGGAATACCATCCTGATGCCATATTTTTGCCCAAATTTTGGAGAAGGGAGGATGTAGCTTCTCCAGATAAAGATATTTGCATCCCTCTTTCATTGAGTAAAATACTCTTTTGACCCATCCTCTACTATCTTTGTTGTCAATATTGGTTAGAGTCGCTCCATAAAGAAACTAAAGAAGAACACCATATGAAAGTTTCAAATGGTCAGGGGCATCTAATTTCTTCAAACTAAGACAATTTCCTTCACCATCCCACTCTAATAGATCAAACAAGGTTTTAATTCCAATATCATAATTCATCTCATTAATATTGACAACTCATTATCTTGATTCAATGGAGGTTCTCCTAGAATGTGATATTTCTATAAATTTATCATTTTTCAATTGCTAGGAATCT
>LPNX011200201.1:206296-254179 GCA_001517045.1 Pseudotsuga menziesii
CTATCTATAGGCAATGCTCTAGCCAGCCAAGATGGCCCAATGTTTGCAATGTAGAATATGGTGTCTTGGTATCACAAAAATAATAAAAAATAAAAATATACCATAAAATGAAAAACAAAATGAACAATGAGATATTTCTTACCTCTATCATCCCATTGATCATCCCACTCTAATAGATCAAACAAGGTTTTAATTCCAATATCATAATCCATCTCATTAATATTGACAACTCATTATCTTGATTCAATGGAGGTTCTCCTAGAATGTGATATTTCTATAAATTTATCATTTTTCAATTGCTAGGAATCTAGTAGAGGTCCTCTTGAGTGGTTTGACTTATGGCCTTGCATAGTCTCCATATATTTGAACCCTTTCCATCCCATTTACAATTGTCTACACATCGAAGCCAGTACTTAGAGAAATATTTATTTCTAGTATTTATTTCCACCAAATTTTTTATTTGAGACCAAATTCTGAATGAGCTTAGCTCCCATGGCTAAGTTCATAATATTTCGATCTCAAATTCCAAGACATTGATTTCCTTTAAGAGCGTTTACTATATCCCATTTAACAATATGGAATTTTTTAGTATTGGTTTTTCCCCCTTGCCAAAGAAAATTTTGAATATATTTACATAATTTTTGCATAATAGCAATTGGAGCAAGCAAGGATGAACATTGAAAGAGAGGGAGAGAGTAGAGAATTGACCTTATTAGGAAAAATTTCCTAGCTTTATTAAGCCAACACATTCCCCCAAAAATATGAATCCATAATATTTCGGTACATCAAATTCTGAAGCCAAAAAATCTCTCAGTGCATCAAAAAGGTAAAAATCTGAAGCACAAAACCTTTCAGTATGATACTACAATCGGACATGTCTCCTAGTTATTCTTCATGCTCATGGAAACACATCACAACATGAGCCACCCTACGGAGTAATATCCCAAAGTGACTTGAAACTCTCGCAATATGGTGTTGATGACATCGAGGAACGTCATCAATAGATATATCTGGAACCCAACAATCAGTCTTTGCAAGTTCGCCTCAATCTCCAGCAGTTCCTTTTCAGCCTTGATGTTTTGTATCATGATCTCTCTCACTTCCCTGTGCCTATCTATAGGCAATTCTCTAGCCAGCCAATATGGCCCAATGTTTGCAATGTAGAATATGGTGTCTTGGTATCACAAAAATAATAAAAAATAAAAATATACCATAAAATGAAAAACAAAATGAACAATGAGATATTTCTTACCTCTATCATCCCATTGATCATCCCATTCTAATAGATCAAACAAGGTTTTAATTCCAATATCATAATCCATCTCATTAATATTGACAACTCATTATCTTGATTCAATGGAGGTTCTCCTAGAATGTGATATTTCTATAAATTTATCATTTTTCAATTGCTAGGAATCTAGTAGAGGTCCTCTTGAGTGGTTTGACTTATGTCCTTGCATAGTCTCCATATATTTGAACCCTTTCCATCCCATTTACAATTATCTACACATCGAAGCCAGTACTTAGAGAAATATTTTTTTCTAGTATTTATTTCCACCAAATTTTTTATTTGAGACCAAATTCTGAATGAGCTTAGCTCCCATGGCTAAGTTCATAATATTTCGATCTCAAATTCCAAGACATTGATTTCCTTTAAGAGCGTTTACTATATCCCATTTAACAATATGGAATTTTTTAGTATTGGTTTTTCCCCCTTGCCAAAGAAAATTTTGAATATATTTACACAATTTTTGCATAATAGCAATTGGAGCAAGCAAGGATGAACATTGAAAGAGAGGGAGAGAGTAGAGAATTGACCTTATTAGGAAAACTTTCCTAGCTTTATTAAGCCAACACATTCCCCCAAAAATATGAATCCATAATATTTCGGTACATCAAATTCTGAAGCCAAAAAATCTCTCAGTGCATCAAAAAGGTAAAAATCTGAAGCACAAAACCTTTCAGTATGATACTACAATCGGACATGTCTCCTAGTTATTATTCATGCTCATGGAAACACATCACAACATGAGCCACCCTACGGAGTAATATCCCAAAGTGACTTGAAACTCTCGCAATATGGTGTTGATGACATCGAGGAACGTCATCAATAGATATATCTGGAACCCCAACAATCAGTCTTTGCAAGTTCGCCTCAATCTCCAGCAGTTCCTTTTCAGCCTTGATGTTTTGTATCATGATCTCTCTCACTTCCCTGTGCCTACCTATAGGCAATTCTCTAGCCATCCAAGATGGCCCAATGTTTGCAATGTAGAATATGGTGTCTTGGTATCACAAAAATTATAAAAAATAAAAATATACCATAAAATGAAAAACAAAATGAACAATGAGATATTTCTTACCTCTGTCATCCCATTGATAATCCTTGGGAAGGGGCAGATCAGGGTCTCCTCTGAATTCTGTCCCTGAGTAGGCATAGTCATCCACCATGAGAATTTGACCACGCAGCCATCAGAAGAATACTGATCCATAAGTTACGGTGGGTCCACCTCGTCTCCCATATCAAGACATGGCCTCAACCCATCTCAGCATGCGTGGGTCCCGTGGCTAAAGGATGTTTAGTGGAACCTATGGGTATAGCAAAGGAACCCTGTCTAGGAATAAATATACCACTGCCACACCGTAGAAAAACTGCTTAAGTTCCCCTCGACGACACTTAGTTAACTAGTCTTTGAGGCTTACAAAAATCCCCTCAATCAAGTTGAATATTGTTGGAGCCATGTACTCCAACGCGTACAACATATGGGATCAAGTAGTTTGGTGGGAATCCTGGATACCCACCACCTTCTCAATTGTAAACAAAATGGTCCGCAATATCCTATCCATCACATGCTTCATCAAGATATTCCCACTTTGGAACCTTGTGTCGATCACATAATACTCATCGATTAAGTCATCAATTGTCATCTCTCCCCCTCTCGGACCGGAGAGTGACACTGGATTCTCTCACCTAGAGAGACCAGTCAGGAAATATATGTCCTCCAGGTTAATTGTTAGAATATGGGTCCCGACCTAAAAATGTTGCTTCTCAGGATCCCACATTCTTATCATATGCTCTAGTAGTCGAACATGGGCCTTCATGCCTGGAATCCTAAAGAATTTTAAGAGCCTGCATTCTGTTAATGCCAATGCCATATTTGTATTGTTGGAGGCTTGGGAATATTCCAAGTCTTGTTCTCTTCCATTCCATATGACTATGGTGTGTTTGGAAACATCTGGAGTATCCATGAAACATCCATTAGAAACACCCCATGCAAAGAAAAGTTTGAAATTTTTCTTAAATATTTTCTTTTGGAATTTTGGGGGTTGTCGACACTCTTCCATTGAGTAAATAGAGTGATGATGCTTTCTCCCTTTCAGCACAGAGTGGGTATAGCACTCTTTCCGTTTTTGGGGGGTGTGTCGACGCACCTCCCTAAAGGGAGAAAACCGTCACATAGGGAGCGCTATTAACTCCCCCCCAAAAAATGAAAAACTATAAAAAGGCTCAAACCTAGAATTTTTCTATCAAACAAAAGGGGAGAGGAGGAGATTTTACCTAGACCTGACAGATCGACAAATGGTTGGTTGTAGCTTTCTTAATCTTCATCACAAGATCACGTATTAAAGCACTCTTTTTACCCAAAACTCAAAGGTAATTAATTTTTACTACTGACTCTTTTTATACTATTTTTGGGTTAAAAATGAAAAATAATATGTAATTGGTTAAATATAGTTTAATTTTTACCATTTTTTCTAAATTTTTGAACATAAAAGTGTTCAAATGGATTTTTATGGAGATTTAAAGACTTGATTAGAAATTTCTTGGCTACAAAGGAGTGTCTTTTTTAATTTTTCATACTCCATGTCAAATTTAAAAAGCTTCTGAGTGCTTCTTACACCCTAGTAATGCTCATTAAAAACCAAGAGAAGGTGTTGAGTCTACTTTATCACTTTTTCATACTCGTAAAACCTAATATGAAAAAGGAACCCCCCATAGTAGTCTTTAATCTCTTTTCAGACTCTCGAAATAGGAAAAGATCGCAAGCACACTTGTTTCTTTCATGCTTGTAAAAGTATTCAAAAGGTCGTCTATCTGGTAATAGTTTACCCATTTTTCGGACCGTTTAGACTCATTTACGTAAAATCTACACTCTAGTTCATCATAACTAGAAGATTTCTCCTAGGTATCGGTTTATAATTTTTAGAACCTTGGGGACTAAAGTTATGTAAAATTCCATCTTCTAGTTTTATTAGTCATTTCAGACTCTCTAAACATCAAACACAAATAGAGTTTACCTTCTTTGGACTGACACAATTAAACAATGAAGGACCCTTTTTGGGGAATATACCCCTCCTTTCTTAGGTTCATAAAACATGTGATATTGGACTCATCCTATGATGAGCTATATCAAGCTTTTTTTAGCCTTTTTAAGATCTTTAAAAATCAGAGAGGTACTCATCCATCGTGATGGGGAAATTAAGGGGATGGGAAAACATTTTCATCTGTATTAATGGCAGCTTATAGTCACCTTTGAACATGGAACCTATTTTCATTTCATTCAAATAGTTGGGAAATCATCTTGTCATCGATTCGATCCACTTTCATGAGTCATTTTACTCCTTTGAGTCAATTCAGAGAATGCATCATCATGTTTGTGCATTATGTCTAGTCTTTGCCTCATTTAGTCAATGTTGCCAAGTCACTTTTCATGTCGTTCAAGGTTCAAGGGGAGTATTTACCACAACTTACCTATGCATTTACCTTACCTTCCTTCAAGTCAGTTATTTTTGAGTTAGTCCCATTGTTGTTCCATATTCAAAATCACTTCAAAAACACTTTTATTCCAAGTTTTGTATCGAAGATAGGGGAAACATCATGGCCCTCCTTCGACGAGTCTATTCCTATCGATGCTAGCACATCATATAGGAATTAGTCTTAGAAACTAGCCAAGGGCATTGAGTCCTACATGCGTTAATGGTAGGTTTCCTCTCTTACGTTAGTAGGATTTCATCATTGGCCTCTGATTGAAAGATTTCATCGACTGTTTGACTACAACTCATCTATTCGCAGTCAGAGGAATGTAATAGGGTACCTTGGGAATAATTCACATTAATGGTGATCTCCTTCACACTTATTAACTATATACAGCAATGACCAGTAATCAATTGGGTTCTACCATGTTCTACATCAGGAAATCTATTCACATGGATAGAATCGTACCTTTTGGGATTGGGATGAATACCTTGGGTATTTAGGTATTCACTTGAATATTTTCCTACCCGCAAGTTGTGATGGAGTATTTTTTGATTAATTCATTGCATGGATCCACAATGTATGTCTGGTGGCTATGCTCAAGATTAAGTTTGGATGACATAGAACTATAGTGTATGTTCGGTGGCTATGTCCAAATTTGAGTCTTTTTTATTATGGATCTACAGTGTATTATTGGTATCCATGAGTTGGTCATTGTACATGGATCTGCGGTGTATTGGTCTACAGCCATGATTTGAGTTGGTGTTACCGCAAATCCTCATTTAGTGTGATCAAAAGTTGTTTCCCTAGCCTGAAACACTCAATACTAGAACAAAGAAATCACAACATAAAAGAATTTCCCCTAAGATGATATAAAATACTTGAATGAAATACTCTTTTACCTATCATAAGCTGTAAAAGGATGACCTTTGAAGTGTCTGATCTCCACAGATGTCCTATAAGATGCACAAAAAAAACACACTAGATTAGAGTAACAAGCTAGTTTATAATCTTATGTTAATGACCAAGGAATTCAACAATAAACAAAGTGATTCAAACACAATTATTTTCATGGGAAATAAACATTTATTTGCATTAATAAAATAGAGAGAGAGAGCATACAACCTAATCCTTGGTGTTGAGAAACCCTTCTCAAAGCTTCAAGCTTTCCTACAACTTGCTCACTAATCTTGGCTGAATTTGGCCAGAGTTTAGATGCAATAACATAATCTTCCTCCCTTTACCCATGGGGGGTGATATAGTATTTTAATCCATGGGAGGATATAATAGGTTGAGGATCTCATGGGTGAGGTGGAGGGAGGATCCTACAATGATGGATATCGAGCCCCAGGTGGTCCAGAACCTCAGGGATGAGGCTCAATGAAGTCAATATTCAAGAATCCTATCGAAGCTTCTCTTTTTTCTTTTAAAACTCAAGCACCAGTCTTTGTCCAAGGATATAGAGCATTACCAGGTGAGCACCACACATTATATAAAGATAAACAGTAGTGGCACCACTTACTACTCAAAGAACAATAGAGTTACTGATATAGGTACCACACCTTAACCACAAGGAAAGTGGGGTGGTGGCCAAAAGTGTGAAATCTTTGATCCTTGTCCATTTTTAACTTCAAAACTTGAGTATTTAAGGAAAACATTGATAATTTGATCTCATTACATGACGTTGACAAAAAATGCATGTAATAGAATACCCCCCAAAGCATGAGGCTAGATGGATAGGATAGGTGAAGGATTTGTGGGAACAAGAACAAGTTATCACTTTGAGGAAAGAGTTCACTGATCAGAGATATTCAACAATTTAGCTCATCCTGCAGTACATTTACACTTTTATTTATGTCCATATGACTCATAACATGGTTTCTAACCAATACATTATAGATCCATGTGAGATATAAACAATCATGGATACTAGAATACAACGTAGATCCATGCAAAGAAGACTCAAACTTGGACATAGCTACCAGACATACAATGTAGATCTTGTCTTATAGATGCAAATTTGAGCATAGACATGACCATACAAATGTGGATCCATGCTAGGACTCATACAAATACTCCATCGCAACCTAGGGAAAGAAATGAGCACTTAACAAACACCCAGGGTCTTTGTATCATCTTCAAAAAAGTATGATTCTATCCATGTGATTACATGTCTTGAAGTCGAGCATGGTAGAAACCACTTGATTATTGGTCAATGATGAAAATCATTAACAAGTATGATGGATATAACCATTGATGTTGATGATTCCCAAGGTACTCGAGTACATTCATTTGAATGTGAATAGATGATTTGATGTCAAACACTCGACTGGATATTTCGATCAAAGGTCAATGATGTGAACCTATTTTCGAAAGTGAAGAAATATGTCATTGATGCATCCAGATCTCAATGTACTATTTTTTTTCTAAGGCTAATTCCTGGAAGATGAGTTGAAGTCGACAGGAATAGTCTCGTCGAAGGAGGGCCATGATGAATTTCACATCAACGACATGAAACTCAGAACAAAGTTCTGGAATTTGAGTATGAAGTAACCATAGGACTAACTCAAAGGTAACTGACACAATGGTAGTTTTGACTGCAGAGGCAAACCCTCAACACAATTTTCCTTTGAACATAGGGAGACACAACTGAATACTTGGCAGCATTGACTTGATGAGGTGGATACCAGGACATAATGAAACTATGGATGATGCATTCTTTGAAAGACTCAAAGGAGTGACATGACTCATGAAAGTGGATCAACTCAAAAGCAAGCTGAATACCCAACTGACTGAATGAAATGTAGACAAGTGGAATGTTCAAAGGTGACCAGAAATTTCCATTTATTGCAAATGAAATATAGTTCCCTTCCCTTAATTTCCCCATCATGATTGATGAGTTCCTATTAACGTTTTAATGATTCCAAAGAAGGTAGAAAACACTCGTTGTAGCTTATCGTGAGATAGGTTCATTCTCATATGTGTTTTGAACCTGAGAAAGGAGGGGTTCATTCCCAGAAAGGGTCTCTTAGTGTTTAGTTTAATGATTCCATTGAAAGTAAAATATGGATTGTTCACATTTAGAGAATCTCAATGAAACTAAAGAAGACTCCAAAGTGTTTTTTTTCATATGATTGATTCTATGAGGCCCGGAAAAATATAAAATGATACCTGAGAGAACTCTTCTAGTCGATGACTAGAGTGTACCATTTTCGCAACTTATTCAATCTGAACCGAAAAAGAGGTAAACTACCGTCGAAAAGACGAATCTTCAGGTCCTTTTACGAGCATGAAGATGACAAGTTCACTCGAAAATATTTTCACATTTTAAGTTTCCAAAAATATCTTAAAGAGGACTCTGTTAGGGTTCCTTTTTCGTAAACATTTCTATGATCTTGAAAAAGCGATAAAAGTATACTTGAAATATTTCTAGTAAAGTTTAACGAGCACGACTATGGTTTCAAGATTGATCAAAACCTTTTTCATGTTTGAATCTAGAGAATGAGAAAGCGATAAAGTAAGGTCAACACCATCTTACTGGTTTTAATGAACTTGAAGATCGAATGGAAGAATTCTTAGGGTATTTGCTTAATTTTTAGCGAGATTACAGCAGAGAAATGACTACGCTCAAAGCATTGTTTCATGGTTTAGCGAGCTTGAAACTAAAAGAAAGTATGCTAAACACGATTCTTTTTTACAATATTTTCCAAGCTTGAAACTAAAAGAAAGTATGCTAAACACGAGTCTTTTTACAATATTTTCCCAACATGATGTCCATATATAGGTACTTTCCCCAATAAAAAGCTATCCAACAAATCAAATTCAACATAAAGAAACATAAAGAAGTTGAATACATGCCCCACAAGCCTTCGTTTCATGTGCCTACTCTTTTTTTCTTCACCAAACTTAAAACTATGGGATACTACTAAGAAAAGGTTCAACAAAGACCAAGGAAAAAAGAGGATCTAAAGGTAGATGAAATGAAGGTTCCGGTCCTAAAAAGGGATGGAAGAATCACTTCAACGGGATGACATGTTTAATTTTTACACAAGATTGAAACATAAAATAACAATGCTTGAAAGATGGTTTCATTTTTATGCAAGCTTGAAACCAAAGGTAAACTTTACTTGAGAAATCCTATTTCATTTTTTAATGAGCTTGGAATAGAAAGAGAACTATGCTCAGGAATGATTTCACTTTTACACCAGATTGAAACCAAAAGGTAAAGTATGCTTGGTATTGGTTTCATTTTTTAACGAGCTTGAAACTAGAATAAACGTTGCTTAGAACTACCTGTTTCATTTTGTAACAAGCTTGATAGAAAATCGAAACTCTGCTTGCTACATGTTCTTACCCAACATGATGTACAAAGTTGGTAGGTTTCCCCCATTACATAAGAAGCTAGCGGCTTAACTCTAGTTTGATTTCCAGATACTAGAGACATGCCCCCAAAATTTGAGTCCCCATGATGGGAAGAAGTTATCGATTTACAAATGACTGATTTCCGGAATGATATCCAGAGTCATGAAACATGGCCGACAAAGGGGAAAGAACCACAAGTACATGAGGTATATTCAAGGAAGTCTATTGCTAGGATTCAAATGATGACCAGTTTGAACAAAGGAAAGCTAATCAATGGTCACAATCTTCCCATCATGGGGAAAATGCATCACTTGAAAGAGTGTGGACACTACAACTTTCATAGCTTAAACATAATCTCGTCCAAGGAGTAGATTAAAATCTAAGGGACCTTGGACTACCATAACATCAATGTAGACAATTTTTCCTCATAAGGTAATAGGAAAATGAGGAAGGATCCCTAAAGGTGTAGTAGGTCTTCTATTAAAAGCTAGTATCTGATTAGAAGATAGCACAAGCTAAGGATAACCTATATCTTTCCAAGAAATTGAAGAAAGAATACTAACAAAGGCACCTTCATCAACAATAGTGCGAAGATGCTCCTAGCAGTAACTTGCATAGATATCTGGAAAGGAACACTTGAAGGAATACAATATTCTGTTAGATTACTCCAATCAAAGGAAATAACCTCAGTGCTTGGAGAGGGTTCTGTTGAAACAGACATAATTTACCCTTACGTAGAACACTTTGAAATGACTACGAAAACTTCAGATATTTTCATTTCAATCTCAACTAGAAGAGAGGGTTAAGATAAAGACTTTGTGAAAGTGACTACTTTAGTCTTAATAGTATCGGGTGAAAGAGTGGGATCGAGTGGAGAAGACGTCAACTCGACCACTTTAACTTTACCCTTCAAAGGAAGAGTGGGATCAACGATGGATGAGATCGAATTGACCACTTGGTCAACTAGTGAAAGGTCAAGGGACAACTTATGATAACCTGTTGGAAGCAATTGACGAGGAACAATAATATATTCCAACAATTTTGAAGCTTCATCCATGTGAGGACAAAGGTAAGTAAGGTTCATATCCTTACTTAGCAAGCAAGTATTTTAACTTTATATTTTCAACTCTTAACAACAGAGTCACTAGTTGATGGGGTATCATCAGTATGATGACCAGAAGTTGATGACATAGGGTGTTGGGAGTCACTAGACCACAATTCCAAAACTTGGGAAAGACCAAGAAGTCCTTTAGAAGGTGATAACCCTTACAAAGCATGCAAGGAAATTTTGGCTTATGATTAGTTTTGGCATGCATTTCAACACTCTCACTAGGAAGAGTACTTGGTTGGGATTCAATCACCAGTTTTCCTTTCTTCTTCTTCTTGTTCACCTTATTACTAGTACTACAAATTTCGACAAGTGAAGAGGGAGAAGTGGGAGAAGACACATCTGGGGAAGAAGATGGAGAATTCATAGGAGGTTGGTGTTCTCATGAAGGAGAATTAACATCTGAAACATAAGGTGGGGTTGTGATCATTGGGCTAGAGAATAACCATACATGTAATCCTATAGTGAATCTAGGAAGACTCAAGGTGGATATGAGAGGAGGACCAACATTTCAAAATGAAAAAGAAACAAAAGGTTCCCCTTGAGAGGGGACCTCTTGGTTGGTAGTACCAGAAGGCATAGACATAACTATATAAAAAATCTATCTCTCTTTCTAATACTTTTAACTATACATGCAACAAGCACTAATCAATCTAAAGAAACAAGAAAACATGTTAAAGGAGTGGATAAAAAATCAGGATCCTCACGGGATTGTCCAATCACCACAACTCGCTATATACCACAGGGTACAATAGTAGAGCGCGACAAGGAGGATTGGGACTGTACCCTTGTATGAATACCCAACTACCTGGTTAGTATGTGCGTAGTAATCCTCCCAAGTGTTGTTCTCGGTGTATTGCGATGATATAAAGATCAAAGGGTTTTGCTCAATTGGTATAAGGATCCCTACAAGTGTCTCCCAATATACTCAAGGTACGTGGGATCTCAACTTCGTAGTAGTACTGTCTAATGTAAAATCGTTCGAAATGGGCCTTCCTATATACCACAAAGTACGTGAAGTACCTTTTGATATACCTCGAGGGTACGTGAAAGGTTGTTCAATATACCAGTAATATGTGGAAGAACCACGCGATCCTTGGGATGCAGTGCAGGAAAATAATGACAACTCATACGTTTAATGATGTCGGAACACATACCTAACCTAACACACAAGTTGATAAATATTTTAAACTTAAACTAGTGCTTAATTTTATCTTGTACGGTTAAGTGAACGCATGGAAAGTTGGACCTGACTCATAACCATGCAAGTATGAGTATGCAAGTATTTTCCATTCAATGAAAACTATGTATGGAAAGGAGAGCAATGTTTTCTTTTCCCAAAACAAAGATTAAAAGATAAACACAATCTTTCAATCATCCACACAATTCAACACTCAAATTCCAAATAAATGAAAACCAAAACCAAGCATACACTCAAAAATAAAATGCAAATTTTCAAATTCCAATGAATACTATCTACAAAAAGGAGCAAGAGATCTCAAGCAAAGCAACAAATGTAAAATCCAATGCAAGAAACATAAAATATTGTTTGAATGCAAAGAACATATAAATCAAAGAGACTACAAAAAATATGATTCCTACCCCAACCCCCCCGACCATGAGGAGGAATTTTTTTCAAAAGTACACATCATTTTCATAAAAAAAAGTAATCCAAAAACACTTCAAACAGCTAAAGAAACAGATATGGAAATATAGATTTTACTATAACAAATAGACTATAATTCCAGAACCAAAAAATGTATCTAAGCATCAAACATTAGATTGGGATTCAAGATCCTACCTAGTACCGCATGTTGCGGGTTCTCACCATAGAGGTGTTGATCCAACACTGCACTCTGCAAACGGTGACAGAGCGGTGGCATTTCCTGTTGATCACTACGAAATTGTGGTGGCACCGGGTGTTGCACAAAGAGAAAGGGTATTGGCCACTCTTTTTACACATCCCAAGTGCAGTGGCCCAAAAATGATATTTGAAACCCAAAAAGGAGAAAAAAGAAAAGTGTTAGAGTGTAAATACTGGATTTGATCAACATACAAAAGTGAGATTCTAAAGTATTAGAGGAAGAAGGAGGAAAATTTAAGAATTTCAAGTCATATCTAACTAATTAACAAGCATACGGAACAATAAATAGAAATTCAAGATGAAGACAAGTTCATAAACAAACCAATAATTCTTATCTATAGCTCCCCAGCGGAGTCACCAATTTTGTTACCGAAAATCCCCATCTAGTGCGGACAAAATTTGTGTCCCTAGCCTAAAACACTCAATACTAGAACAAAGAAATCACAACATAAAATAACTTCCCCTAAGATGATATAAAATACTTGAATAAAATACTCTTTCACCTCTCATAAGTTGTAAAAGGTTGACCTTTGAATTCTCTGATCTCCATAGATATCCTGTAAGATACACAACAAACACACACTAGATCAGAGTAACAAGCTAGTTTATAATCTTATGTTGATGACCAAGGAACTCAAAAATAAACACAATGATGTTCATGGGAAAGAAATATTTATTTGCATTAATAAAATAGAGAGAGAGAGAGAAAGAGAGCATACAACCTAAGCCTTGGTGTTGAGAAACCCTTCTCAAACGAACCTTGCCTCACTAGTATTGGCTGAATTTGGCCAGAGTTTAGATGCAATAACATAATCTTCCTCCCTTTTCCCATGGGGGGTTAGCTAGTATTTAAATCGATGGGAGGATAGAATAGGTTGAGGATCTCATGGGTAAGGTGGAGGGAGGATCCTACAATGGTGGATCTCGATCCCCGGGTGGTCTAGAACCTTAGGGATGAGGCTTCATGGAGTAAAGCTTCGATAATCCTCTCAAAGCTTATATTTTTGCTTTTAAAACTTGAGCACTACTCTTTGTCCAAGGATACAGAGCGTTACTAGGTGAGCACCTCACATTGCATAAAGATAAACAGTGATGGCACCGCTTACTGCTCAAAGCAAAAGGGAGTTACTGATATATGTACCACACCTTGACCAAAGGAAAAGTGCAGTGGTGTCCAAAAGTGTGAAATCATTGATCCTTGTCCATTTTTAACTTCAAAACTTGAGGATTTAAGGAAAACATTGATACTTTGATCTCATTACATGATGTTAATGAGAAATGTGTGTAACAGTTGAACATAATATAACTCAGAGTATCTAGTACTATATAAAACATGCACTCATCATTATTTTTCCTCTGCATCCAAATAACATCTAGCAAAGTATTTCACCTATCACATTCCTCTATCTTCATACTTTGGGGGGCGTTATGTTACACCTAAATATTGTCACCTTTCTTAATTCCCTGAAGTTTATATTCCAAAACCACTTTTGTATGAATTTTGCCTTGCTAAAATCCCAATCCTAGGAGATCTTACACATCTTTTCCCTTGACATAGAACGTCATCCAATCCTTACGCATTTTTCTAGTTGACAGAAATCGTTGGTGACACTCTTTTCCTGTAGGAAAAGAGCGTCGATCGTTCCAAACGCTTGTTGCTAGTGTGCAAAAATCATAGTCGCTCGCAAAAAGGAAAAAAAGAGAACTTTCGAGAACCTTCTAGAAGAAAGACCTTGTGGAGGATTATCCCAACTAATCATATTAGCTGGAATTCAAACCCCTAACCTCTAGGGATGATCCATCACCTTAATCCCAAAGAATAAAAACCCATTTGATCTCCCTTTGGCCTGTATAAGCAAGCTCACCCTCATGGATGAGAGAGGACCAAGAGAGTACCTTTATTCCATTGGAATTACTCTAGGTGTGAGAGAAAAAAAATTTGGATCTTGAGTGAGAGGATTGTATAGTTTGTGGATCAAAATATGGCGGGGAGAAGATCAACATCAAAGCTTTGTTGTAATCTTTCCATCTATTTCATTAATACAATATGTTTTCCCTTTCCTGTAAACTTTGTGTAATAATCATTGTTTATTATATTTCTCTTCAACCATTGATATAGATTATCTTGATTATCTTGTATGTTTCCATTGCTTTGTTGGATCTAATCTGTGTACATTATTTGAACATTGACTAAGCTACGTATCTCTAGCTGGCAAGGACAACTTTCAAAAGGAAGGTAAAGGTCTCATTATAGTCAAGAGATTTTTCAAATCTAGGGAAAGGATTTCATAGTTGTCTTTTCTTTGTTCTATATATATCCCATTTACATTAGGAAAATGGTTTGTGTCTGTACCTACTAAGTATTTTCACTAGTACTTTCTCAAAAAGGGCGCAATTGAAACATCTAATAAACCTATGTATTGTTTTTTAACAATGTTGTAAATAAAAAATTCGCTTGAATATGTTCAAGTGCAACTTCTGAGTCACTGCATACCACTTATTAAGATTCATAGTTTCCTAATAGGAAATAACTGTCAATCCCTTTAAAGTCCAATCCATTTGGTGAAACCCCCCCACCAAAATCATTGCACCAATTACAATTATTACAATGAAAATAAATTATTTTACGATACTTTGTCCCTAACTACGCTACATGAGCCAATGGATTCTTACATTTGTTACAACATGATATCCATTTCTAATGGAATGAAAAATCATAAGAAGACTTCGATACACAAAATAAGTTAATATCAAATACCCTATTAACTATCCCTCTAGACTTTGACAAGGATTTTATCCTTTATATTTCAACATCGTCGGTAGCTATTGTTAGAGTGCTAGTCCAATAGGGGGAATATGGTTGCATATATGTCATATAATATGTATGAAAAAACTTGTTGTGACCTCTCATCAGGTACAACCATGAAGAAAATTTCTCCTTGACCTGCATCCATTCGTTATGGAAGTTATGGCATTACATCTTATTTTGAAAAACAATAGTAGTGGAAAATTCAAATCCTAGGCAATATATACTAAGATAATGGCTTATAAATGGTAAGTTGACTTGGTGGTTTGTTTTTTTCAATAGTTTGACCTAGAATTTGCAAACCCAAAAAGTTAGAAATCACTAGTACTAAGTGCGCTCATCATTGACCTCCCATCTAGCATAGTAAACCCACCATTAAATGATAATTTCCCCTATGAACATCTATTCACTATTTCATTAGGAGACTCGTTGTATGGTGACACACTAACATGCCTACACAAAAAAAAATTTCCCCACTCTTGTCATGACACAACCATTGATGCATTTGGAAATAGGAAACCTAATACCTCCTCATAGGAGACATCCTTTATAAGCAATGAGTAGTAGAGAAAATTTTAAGGATACATAATTTTCTTAAAGTGTAGAACCTTGGTGAATCTTACTAATTCTTAAATTTCCAACCATAAAATGTTAGGCGATATTTTTCTAAAAAGATTCATATTTGTAAGGGTTTTATATAGTTTTTTGATAATTTTGGCAATTTGTAGAGTAATTTTTTTTATCCTATGGAATTTTTGGAAATCAATGTAGAAAAAAATGGAAATTGATGAATTGTTTTTGGAAATAAAGGTGAAAAATTAGCACGTGGGTTAAATTTCAGCCCTAAAAATTTCCTTGATGAGTAGATATAGTCTTACATTTATGTCTCACTCATGTAAATGTGAAGCATGTCCTAAATGGATATCATAGTGGTGCATGCAATGACAATTTATCAAGGATTACAATGCTTAGAAAATTATCCATGCAAGATATTATTCGTCGTATGTATTCCACCATTGCATCCATTTTGTTAATAGGTGTATGAAATGTCAAGTATTCACGTCCAAAATGTGAGCTCCACAAGCTCCCCTTCCCCCAATTATCATGGTTGAACCCTTTTGCAAGTGGGGAATCAATTTCATGACTTGTAACCCAACATCTATAGGTTTCCATTAGTACATCATAGTTGCTATCGATTTTTTCACGAAATGGGAAGAAGCTTTGTTAACCTATAATAATAAAGGCGACATTTTTGCACATCTATTCTTTAACCATATCATCACCCGTTTTGAAATCCCCAAACAATTAGTCTTAGACCATGTAAAACATTTTGAAAATTACTTATTTCAAGAATTTCTAGTACTTATAAGAATCACACATGAGTTTGCATCACGTTATTGTCCACAATCCAACTGTAAAGTTGTTGCCATCAACAAAATCCTCAAATACATGCTACAATGAAAAATAAATAAGCACAAAACCAATTGGCACCACATGTTTTTTTTGGAAGTATGGTAATATCACACATCTATCAAAACTCACACATGAGTTTTCATCACCTTATTATCCACAATCTACTTCATAAGTTGATGTCATCAACAAAATCCTCAAAGACATTCTGTAATGAACAATGCATAAAAAAAAATTTGGAAATCCATGTTGTTTTTGGCAGTGTGGGCATATCATACATTGTGAAATTCTGATTCACAACAATATCTAGAGAATCTTCACAACAAAATAATTTGACAAAACATGAAGAAAAAAATGTAAAAGAGAAATATTAATACATAGAGATGGTGCCAATAACTGAAGTTTCTATTACATTCCAACATGTAAAACATGTAAACATATCTAGAACATGATTATATTACATTAAGAAAAATTTGTTATACTTTGGAGGAAAATTGGTGGCATACATGTGGCAGTCTTAGATTGGACCTCAACCCCCCCCCCAGGTGGACCAATAAGCTCCGAAACCACCTCAAACTATCACAAATTACCATGTGAACATTAGGGAAGCACGTTTGGTCATAAATAAGGGTAGTCTATGTGTGCTGGAGTGCATGGGTAAGTGGGAGTGGCTCTAGGAAGCATTTAATGGTCCAAAGCAACAAAAAACACTCAAATACAATGCATCGGCGCCTTTGGTAAAATTAGTTCCCTGTTTTAAGGAGTGGGAGCATAAAAATAGACCAAACTATCATTAATGAGGGTGTTAATTATCCTAAATGATAAAAATCTGGGCGTTGGGTGCATTTAATGGTCCAAATCCCCCAATAACCTTAGGTAGCCAACATAACCAAGGTTTGGACTAAGCAACATAGGTGAAAACGAATGATACTATGGTCCTAAGTTGTATGTGACTATGGTACTAGGTGGTATGATTCTCTAACACCCCCCCTTAATCTTTACTTAGTGTAACCACATCAAAAGTTGAGGCCTTGCCAACAAAGGCTCAAGTCACCTCATACAAAAATTTATTTGTCCATATAACCAATGTAAGAAGGAAACCACATGGGAATAAAACCTACACTATAAAATGGAAATGGAGAAAAATAAGAAAGTGAATATCAGTTAACATGTGTCACCCACTCCAAGGAGTAACCTTGGATAGGTGAATGTCTTCTCTGTGAAACTCTTGGTGAAAACGTTAGCAGTTTGCTCTGCAGATGGGAAATACTGCAATGATATCACCTGCAAATGAACCAAGCTCCTCATGTAGAGCATGTGAATCTCAGTGCCTGGTCCTATATCTTTGTACTATATTTTTGTATATCTTTATTTCACTTTTATTTTCACACCATATGATAGTGGGTGAATCAAATGCAAAACCAAGTTCTCCAAGAATTCCTTGCAACCACACAAATTGTGTAGCTGTATTCACTGCTCCTCTATACTCGATATCAACTAATGAAAGGGATATAGTGTGTTGTTTTTTACTTTACCAACATATGGGACCATGTGCAATCTATCAATGGAATCTCCAACCCAATCCGAATCAGGAAATCCAACTAGTTCTAGTGGAGAATTAGTCGCATAGCATATCCCAAAGTGTTTGGTTCCTTGCACATAATGTTGGTTCTTTGCACATAATGCAAGATCCTTTTAGCATCCTTCCAATGGATATTATGAGAATCCTACATATACCTTTCAATATCACCTACTACAAAATCCAAATCATGTTGATAGTGTGTAATATAGAACAAGCTCCCAAACAATTGTCTATACAAGGAGTTGTCCACCAACGGAGATGAGCCAAAATCACCTAGTTTTACTCCTGAAAGAAAGGGACACTTAGTTTCTTTGAATTCAACCATTTTGAACTTTAATAATAGGCCTGAATCATACTTTTATTGGCTAACCTTAGTACCTACATCATATTTCTCAATCTCCAAGCCAAGAAATTGTTTAAACAATCCTAGATCAATCGTAGAAAATGCATTGTGCAATGAAGACTTAATTGAACCTATATCAGCAATGCAACTTTAAGTGATCAATATATCATCAACATATAGAATATGATCTGAATAGAGTATATAAATTCTCTAAATTCACATTAGGATCACATTTTCATATTTCAAAGCCTTGTGAGATAAGAAAGTTGTCCATCTTGGCATACCAAGCCCTGGGGGCTTGCTTGAGGCCATATAGGGTCCTCTTCAACCTAAAAACAAGTGAAGGGACATTAATGAATCCTTTAGGATGCTTCATATAAATATCTTCATGAAGGTCACCATGAAAATAATCACTCTTCATATCCATATGGTGCACCTCCCATCGCTTAGATGCAACAATAGCCAAAGGTAGCCGCTTGAGTCCATCTTTGCAACCTATGCAATGTCTCTGTATAGTTCACTCCATGGAATTAAGAGAATCCTTTGGAGACAAACCTAGAATTATACTTCACATATGAACCATCAACAACCATCTTGGTCCTATAAACCCACTTACATTGCACTAGTTTCCTCTTGGAAGGTACAGGAACCAACTCCCAAGTTTCATTGTCTTGCAAAGACTTGAAATCTTATTGCATGGTTGTTTCCCATATTGGGTCATGTGATGATTCTTAATATGAATTTGGATCATATCTAACCATCATAAAACTCCTCTATGGAATATTTGAATTACAAGTGGAGAAAACATTGTGAAACTTAGATCTAGTCTTCCTAAAGTCTAGTGGATCTCCTACAAGATCACCAACTTCTTGTATGGTTTTCTCAACCCATTTTGGCCTTATGTATGAGTCATTATCTGCATGCATGTAATAATATCCATATTCCATATCATAATCATAAAAATCAGAAAGAGAAGCATCACTTACATCATCATTGTGTGGAGGGTGTGAGCAATCCCCCTCTACTATATCGACCTCTTGCATGGGATCTTCTTTGAATTGTACTCTTATCTCAATGAAAGTTTTTTGAGACAAGGGATCAAATATATTGTATCCCTTTGAATATTCAGCATATCCAACCATTATGGACTCCTTTCTTTTAGGTTTCAATTCTTTTCTCTTCTTGGGAGGAATTCTACCCCAAGCCTTTGAGCCAAAAACCCTGAAATGGGAAACATTGGACTTGTGACCTATTCAAGCCTCAAATGGATTTTTCTCTTCCAATTATTTTTGTGGAACTATATTATGAACATATTCATCACAATTTATGGCTTCAACCCATTTATTAGGAGACAAATTCTTAGCCTCCAACATGCATGCGGCCATCTCCTTCAATGCTCTATTCTTGTGATCTACCAAAGCACTTTGTTGTGGTGTGTAAGGAAATGACTCTTACATTTGAATGAAATTATCTTCACATAGATACTGTAGGTTATTATTTTCATATTCTTTTCCATTATCAGTCCTTAAGACCTTGATCTTCTTCCCACTCAAGTTCTCAATTGAAGCTCTGAAAACTTTGAAGATCTCATACACTTTAGATTTTTGCTTGAGAAAATACACCCAACAATACCTTGAGAAATCATCCATGAATATAAAAAATACTTTGAGTTTCCATAGGAGGGTGTTGGAATAGGTCATATCAGATATGAATGGATCAATTCAAGAGCTTGGGAAACCCTTCTTGCCTTTCCCTTATCATACTTGTGCTCTGCATGCTTCCCAACAATGCATCCCTTGCATGTGCCTTAGGAAAACTTGATGCTTGGAAGTCCTTCAACCATGTTTTATTTGCTCAAATATTGAAGAAATATATAGTTGAGGTGTCCAAACCTCTCATTCCATAGCTTTTTTTTCTCAATGGCATGTGATAGGAGCGCATTCCATGAGAATGAAGAAAATGTGAAACTTTGTACATTCTTGACTCATGATCTGCAATACCCACTGCAACAACTTTTCCTGTAGAAATTTATGGTATTTACACATCATCTTTAGTGAATGTCACTCTCTTGGATGAACATGTATGTGTCATTTGATAGACAGAGAGTAGGTTTTTTGCAATATCAGGCACATACAACACATTGTTGAAGTACCCATTGTCAAGATTGATCTTGTCAATCCCTTTGGTTGGGATCTCAGAGTTATCAACCATGAGAATGGATGGACCACTGTATGGATGTAGGTACAAGAAGGAGTCTTGTACATAATCCATGTACCTTGAGGCGCCTAAATATATGATGAAGGAGGAATATCTAGAATATCCAACAACCAATGCATGACATCTCTCCTTGTTTTCATAATTCAAACCTCCCTCTTTCTTCCTTGCGCCATCTGGAAGAGGAATGTTGTTCTTCTCAAGGAGTTTTGTGGCATCATGTCAATGGTATTCTTCATGCATGCACTCTCTGGATGCCAAAATTTGTGACAATAAATGAATTTTTTCTTCTCTTGCTTCTTTCATTTTCCCTTTCTAGGATTCGAACCCCCATCATAATATTTGGGCTTCTCCCACTTCTTCTTCTCTTATTGCTTAAAATCCTTAGGCTTCTTCTTTCCCTTTCCTTGATTCAAAACACCTATAGAAAGGGCTTGATCCTTAGTGAATTTGATGGTATCCATTTGAGCCAATTTGTATTGTTCTTGAGTCAAAGAATCCATGAAGTCTGCCAAAGCTGGCATTCTCCAATTTTGAACTGTCAGCTTTCCTGAGTGGAATGTTGAAACAAACTTTTAAATATTCAGGACCTAGCTTCAAAAGTATGGACAAGATCAGTTGCTCTTCCTTATTTTTGATGCCACATTGTTTCAACTAAAGTACCAAGGATTTAAAATTGGTGAAGAAATCGTGGATCGTCTCAAATTGAGTTGGATTCAAAGTGATCAACTCATTTTTGAGCCGGTGGTCTCTCAGCTCA
Organism: Pseudotsuga menziesii; assembly: GCA_001517045.1. NCBI lineage: Eukaryota > Viridiplantae > Streptophyta > Pinopsida > Pinales > Pinaceae > Pseudotsuga > Pseudotsuga menziesii. Next base: position 227,502 of record LPNX011200201.1, read on the forward strand.
TCAATATTCCCAAATAGTAACTCAAGCTTGAGACACACTTCATTGGGTGTTGTAAGACTGTCTACATGAAATAAGAGATCCCTCTAAATATTGAGACAAAGCATCCCAAACGCTTCATCCAATCTAGTGAAATACTTAGACTTCTCAACAACTGAGTTTGACTCATTTTCTGTCCCCATAGTAACTCTGTATAGACCTCTCGATATCAACTAGATCACCATCTCAGCATTCCATTCAAATTAGTTTAATGGGTTGAGCAAGGTAACATGAGAATGCCCCATTTGTTTACGTGCACTGAGTGACAAAGAACACTTGAACAACCTGCAATGCAAACTCTCAATCTGCTGGGGGAGACCCTAGATTGCTATTCGAACCCTTTGAACTATATAAATTTGACTTGAATATCCAAAGAGATTTGATACAATGTCAAATTTTAATTCACATGAATATCTAGAAGCTAATATAATCCTCACAACAAAAGAATTTGACAAAACAAGAAGAAAATAGTGTAAAAGAGCAATATTAATGCATAGAGATGGTGCCAATAACCGAATTTTATATTACATTCGAACATGTAAACATGTCTTGAACATGATTATATTACATTATGAAAATATTGTTATCCTTTGGAGGGAAATTGGTGGCATACATGTGGAAGGCTTAGATTGGACCTCAAACCCCCCTAGATGGACCAATAAGCTCCCAAACTGCCTCAAACGGTCACAAATAAGCATGTGGACATTGGGGAAGCATACTTGGTGATAAATAAGGGTAGGCTAGGCATGTTGCAGTTCATGGGTGAGTGGGAGTGGCTCTAGGAAGCATTTAATGGTCCGAAGCAGCCAAAAACACCAATGCATGGGTGCCTTTGGTAAAACCAATTCCTTGTGTTAAGGAGTGGGAGCAACCCAAGAGACCAACTGTCATTAATGAGGGTGCTCATGCTCTTGAATGATCAAAATGTGGGTGTTGGGTGCATTTAATGGTAAAAAAACCCCAAAAACCTTAGGAAGCCAACATAACCAAGTTTTGGACTAAGCAACATAGGTGAAAATGAATGTGACTATGGTATTGTAATATCCCAACTGATGCTCAAATAGATGCTAGATGCTCAAATTGTGCTAGAAATATGAATAAAATGTGCATGCAAAAAGTGTCGTGTCAAATGGCCCTAAAAAATAGCTGATCTGGAGAGATAATAGGGTAAAAAAAATTAGTAAGAAGAGATATACATACCACTGATAATAAGGCTGATAGTTTGTTAGAAGATAAGATGCATGCAGGTTATGCTAGAAACATGAGAAGATAGTGCTCCTCTTCAGCAATTGATGCCCATCTAATAGAGTGCCCTCCTTTTGATGATATTGATGGGTGTTTGATGTTGCTGATATTTTCCAAGTGTAGTGGTATGAACTCCCCGGAGAGGTAGGATGAAGCATGCACATGATTTGACCCATTCAAGAGGCCTAGCAAATTGATATGCTTTAGATGGTGATGTCACCCCTCTCCCATAATTATGTTGATAGCTACTCCAGATATGCAAACAATGGACTGATAACCACCTATTAGAGTGTGGTGAGTCTAATGAGAAGCATAGTGATGAAATGTAGAATAAATACTGATATTTTGAGTCCCAATGAATTATTCTGAGGATTTCTAATTGTTCCCCAGTTGCAAAATGTGAACCTGCAATAAATCTCTCTTTTTTTGTTGGATTACTGAAGAAGAATTAATATGATGAATAAGTGATGATAGACCTAGATTATCTATCCATAATTGATTAGGGTAGATATATGTCATTGTCAAAACCCCTTGCTAGCTGAAGACCTTCGTCTCCAACCCCAACATCTTGTTGTCACGACACCTTCTGTTGCTGCTCTAGAAACCAAACTCAATAATAATAATCATGGATACCCTTTTTGGTTCAATGAACCTTCTTATATAGCTTATCATCTACTTTTAGGGTTTGCATGTCACTTTTAGGGTTTGAGTTTTACTTTTTGCAAGAATGCAATTCTAATTTCTTGTTGAATTTAAGCCTCAAGAGATAAGGATTTCTTTACCCTACTGATGACTTAATATTGAATGAATGCTGTGTTTTTCTCCTCGTATCATATATCCTCATTCAATCCCATTTTCCTGTAGTACCCGCTCGAACCTATGGGAATTAAATAGGTTAGAGGCTGTTTCTAGTGCTTAAGTATAAGAGGACATTACAGGGACTAGGTGGTATGTGACTATGGTACTATGTGGTATGATGTTATAACATACATCTATCAAAACTGCCATAGGATTTACACTTTTTCACCTCGTTCATGGTGTAGAAGCAATATACCCATCGAATTTGAAATACCAACCCTTTAGATGGAAATTGAATTACTCCCTAACACTGTGACATTAGATCAATGACTAATAGCATTAAAGAAAACATACGAGGATTGGAATGCTTCATTACAAAATAATGAAGCTGTGAAAAAATGCTCCAAAAACCATTACAACTGTCAGGTTCACCCTTGCACTTTTTGTGAGGGTAAAATGTTTATAGCATATGACACAACTAACAAAACCCTAGTCCTATGAAAATTGGGAACTCTATGGTGAGGTCCATTTATCATTGAGCACTATTTAACCAAAGAGGCATATGTGATGACTTTACCTGAGGGTTTCCTTTTTAAGGACTTAGTCAGCAAGTTATATTTGAAGAGATTTTACCCTTAAAAAATCACTCTCATAGGCAAATCAACCATGTAAATCATTGATGTTTTACATTTTTTTTCTTTTAAAGAAAAAAAAAATTGATGAGGCACCTTTTTTATGTTTTATATGTGTTGGCCATCAACATACCACATCATATTTGCTGGTGATGCTAGTTGATGGATGCATAATCTTGCATCAGCATCCTATTCTATCTAGTCACCATCACATACACTAATCCACTCACTCGAGTAGTGTGTGTATTGGATCAACAACTAATAATCAAGGTGAGTATGAGGAAGTGGGATTGCAGAAGTTAAATTGTGGAAAGATAAATTATTATAAATGTGATTATGCAATCCGCATTACGGAAGCGGGATTGCAGGTAATTTATAAAATAAATTTGTGGTTTCCGCAATCCGCAATCCGCATTGCAGAAGTGGGATTGCGGAAGGGTGTTTTTATAAAAGAATTTTGTGTTTTACACAATCCACAATCCACATTGTGGAAGCGAGATTGCGGAAGAGTAATATTTATGTTCAAATGTGTATTTCTGCAATCCACAATTTGCGGAAAGCTAATTGCGAAAGGATCATTGCAGAATGGTCATTGAGGAATGATTATAGCGGAAGAATAGTAAACTTAGCATTTTTTTTTAACTGTGAAGTGTTTTGGAAAACTAATTTTGGGAAATAGTTTCTAAGTTTTAAGGAAATGATGATAAATTTATATGGCTAAGGCTATGCATTAAACTAAATTCAAAGAGTTCCCTGTTATAATTAAGGTTTTCATTAATATGTCTGTAGATATATTTTATAAGATTTTTTTTTTGATATATGGAATTTGGGGTATGTTACAAATAGTATCATAGCACGGTTTCAGCACTAGGCCTTAATAGGCTCAACACAAAACTGCCATAGAAAATAGCAAACAAACTCTGGTTTATTTTCTTTAAATTCTTTGACATCCAACAAAGAGAAGTACAAATATATTTTGTAGGAAATATGGCGGATGTGGGAATGTTTGCAAAAGAGGAACGTCACCTGAAACAAACTTTAAATAATGAAGAGGGTAAGAATAAATTTGAATTAAAAAGGACTGTTGACAAACTAAGATCTTAATTAAGAAATGTTAAGGAAGATAACGAGTGAATTATGAAGGCTCGAGAAGAACTGAACACTATCTTGTTAGTAAAAATCCATAATGAAGAAAAAGATAAAAATACGGATTTTGAACAGGAACTGTTAAAACTTCCCCATACAATAAACGTAAGGGTAGGAAGCTTGAATTTTCCATCCATAACCCTGACACTTCAAGTGAAGAGTCGGTTAAGCACCATAGAAAAATTCAAGAGTCAAGCAAAAGCAGTGACAATAATAAAAAGAAGAAAAAGTACATACCATAGAAGGAGATCTATGGGGAGTTCAAGAAAATTAAACCACCCATGTTTAATGGCGAAATCAAGAAGGGCGAGGGGGAAGAGACTTGGCTGTCCAGAATGAAAAAGTACTTCCAAATATATAATTACTCAGGTGAGTTGAAAGAAAAAATGGCCATTTATAATCTGATAAAAAAGGTAGATATATGGTGGAAAGACATAAAGAAAGACCAGGGTATTAAAGAAAGGTATGTAACCTAGAAAAATTTTAAGAAACTGTTTAAAAGAAAATATTTATCTGAATAGTATTATGAAGAAAAAGCTAAGGAGTTTTATAAACTAAGGCTAGGGGCCATGACAATGAAAGAACTATGTAGTAAGTTCTTAAGCTTACTTTGCTATGTCCCCTGCATAATTGATGAGAAGCCTAAGATAAAACAGTTCCTCAGATATCTTCCCCTCATGTTTAAAGAAAATATTGAATATCACAATCCAAAGACACTAGAGGAAGCGATGAGGAAGAAAAACTTCCGTTATGACCAAAACAAAAATAAAAGGGAAAATATACCCACTTGGAAAAATCAAAAGCCAAATAATTTTGATTCCAGAAGAAAACAAAATAAGTTCCATAAAAACACAAGAAATAACTATAGAGGCTATCAGGGTAATATTTACAAATGTTTTAAACCTCAAGATTCTACAGTAACCTCAACTATTCCTAATAAATACCCAACACAAAAAAAACTCTTAAACTATTGGGAGTGTGGAGAGACACGCTACTTTAAAGACTGCCCAGGAAGAAAACAAATGTTTAATGTCCATTCTATCCAGGAAGCAGTGGTAGTTGGGGATATGGCCAGGATCATGCCCAGAATCTGCATTGCACTAGAAAATCGACAAGCAGACCTCCATAATTCTATGGTCGAAATTGAAGGTACGATAAGAAATCGACCTATCTCTATCTTAATTTATCCAGGTGCAAGCTTGAGTTATATTTCACCTAGAATAGTTGATTTATGCAATTTAGTACCTGAAAAGTTTGATAAGTCTTGGCTAGTATAGTTAGGCATAGTTACAAAATGAAAGGTTACTAGTATTATTATAAATTGTAAGATAATGTTGAATGATTTCCTTACGCAGGATCGTGTGATCTATTAATAGGAATGGATTGACTAGAAGAGCATAAATTTTTACCAAGCTATTTTGATAAAACATTTACATGTATTGATAATAATGGAAATAATATAAAAGTGAAAGGAATTCCTAGGAAGGTAACCATCAGATAAATATCTTCTTTGCAAATGAAAAGATCAGTAAGAAAATGATGTAAAGTATTCGCAATGTATCTAATGAATGATAAGGAAAACGATATGAAACCTAAACTGGAAGACATACAGGTTTTAAAGGAGTTCGAAGATATCTTTTCGAAAGAAGTCCCCGGACTTCCTCCAAAAATGGATATAGACTTCACAATCGATCTGATATATGGAGTGGTACCAGCATTGAAAGCTCCATACAGAATGAACATAATCGAACTCATAGAACTAAAATCATAATTACAATAACTAACCGATAAAAAGTATATTCGACCAAGTGTCTCTCCCTGGGGAGCATCGGTCTTCTTTGTGAAAAAGAAAGACGAAACACTTATATTATGTATAGATTATAGGAAATTAAATAAAATGACTATTAAAAACTGATACCCACCTCCCGGATAGATGATCTATTCGATCAATTCCATGGGGAAACTGTCTTTTCGAAGATAGATTTAAGACCGGGTTATCATCAAGTGAGAATAAAGGATAAATATATATTTAAAACAACATTTAGGACCCATTACGGTCACTATGAGTTTGTCATAAAGCCCTTTGGGTTGACAAACACAGCTGCTGCATTCATGTGTTTAATGAACAACATATTAAGTAACTATCTGGATAAATTCATGGTTGTCTTCAATGATGACATACTAATATAATCTAAGAATGAACAAGAACATGAAGAACATCTAAACATATTTTTGTAAGTATTAAGAGAACAACAAATTTATGCAAAGTTCAATAAGTGTGACTTTTTCAAAGACAAGATTCAGTACCTCGGACATGTAGTGTCCAAGGATGGAATCTTAGTAGACCCAGACAAGGTAAAGGCCATCATGAAATTGTTGGTTCCTAAAAATGTATCTGACATCAAATCATTTATGGGAATTACTAGATACTATAGGAAGTTCATATAAGGATTTTCTAATATTTTCTACCCCATAACTTCCTTGCAAAAGAAATGAAATTTTTTTGAGTGTACTAAAAAGTGCGAGGAAAGTTTTAAAAAATTAAAACACTTATTAACCATCGCCCCGATCTTAAAAATTGTTGATCCATTCAAGGATTTTGTCGTATGTACCGACGCTTGCAATGAAGGGTTAGTTGGAGTATTACTACAAGACAACTATGTTGTAGCGTATGAATCTAGAAAACTAAAAGATCATGAGAAAATCTATGTGACACATGATCTAGAACTTGCTGCTATAATTCACGCCTTAAAAATGTGGTGACATCAATTAATTGGAAGAATTTTTTTACTTATGTCATACAACATAAGCCTTAATATTTATTTGATCAACATAATTTGAACACAAGACAAGACAGATGGATGTCCTTTCTAAGCGAATATGACTTTGAAATAAAACATATAAAGGAAAAATAAAATAAAGTAGCAGACGCTCTAAGTCGTCATGTGAATTTATTGTTTGCAAGCAGCAGCTACGAATCTGATCTAGGAAATCAGATTTTAAGCGCTGGAAATTCTAATTGGGAATATCAGAGTTTAAAAGAAAACACTGCTAAAAATGAACAAGAACAAGTAGAAACATACTTTATCCCAAACCATCAAGGACTATTGTTGCATCAAAATAGGTTGTATATACCAAATATAAGAAAATTTAAATTGACAATCATGGATGAACTACATAAAAGACCATAGGCATCCAGGTTATCAGAAAATGATTACCATGATCAGAAAAGACTTCTTTTGGTTGAACATGAAAAAGAGAATGGTTGAATACTTAGTGTTAGAAAACAAGACCGCAGAGCAATAACAGTTATATAGTTAAAGCATTAAACAAGATGCAAAACACATTAAAAACATTACAGAGTGACACGGATATAACGTGGTTCACCCAAATGATGGGCTACGTCCACAAATAAATTTCCAGTCCTTTTATTACAGTCCATAAAGATGAATGGATACAACCTGTAGCAAAACTGTTGCACTTCCTCTTCACGCTCTCACAGTCTCTCTCACACAATCACAAAGATTGTTTACAATGCTATAATTCCATACACATCCATGTTACAATGCTTTCTTTTATAGGGGAAAAATACCATGGGAAAATACTATGGTTAAACCAATACCATGGGTCCACATAACTGTTGGCTAACACACATCCCTGAACCCCAAAGTAGGGGGAACAAGTGTATAGTACATCCGGGGTACAAACAGGACTAAATAATATCTCTGGATCTGGAATATCAGGCTCCACAACCAACAATATCCCACTTGGAGACTGATCACAACAACTCCACCGCTGCTGGACTATGCTCTGGACCTTGGACTTGGAAAATTTATTATTTTCACCTTCATGCTTGGAGGCAAATAGAAATCGAGCAGGAACTCAGTTTCTCTCTCGTTACTCCCTTTGTCAACATGTCTGCAGGATTCTGGCTAGTATGTATCTTTTCCATTTTAAACAGCTCTTCATCTAGAACAGATATTATGAAGTGGTACTTGAGATGGATATGTTTAGTCTTCGAATGAAAGGTTGAGTTGTTTGCAAGATGAATGGAATTTTGGCTGTCACTGTACAACCTACTATTCTCCTGCTTCTTACCTAATTCTTCCATGAACCTCTACAACCAAATCATCTCCTTACTAGCCTATGTAGTAGCAACATACTATGCTTCCGTTGTTGAAAGTGAAACAACCTATTGTAGTTTTGAAATCCAACTTACTATTGTTTCACCCACAGTAAACACATACCGTGTGGTGCTCTTCCCGCTGTCTTTATCACCAGCTATATCTGCATCAACATATCCCTGTAGAACAGTGTATGAACCTCCAAAACATAATGCATGAGAAATGGTACCTCTCAAATACCTGAGAATCCACAATACTACTTTCCAATTCTCTTTACCTAGATTATTCAAATACTTGCTCACAATTCCCACTGCATGTGCAATATCTGTTCTTGTGCACACCATGGCATACATCAAGCTTCCAACCGCTTATGAATAGGGAATCTTGGACATGTAATCTATCTCTTCCCGTGTCTCTGGACACATCTCCTTACTTAGTTTGAAGTGGCTGGATAAAGGTATATTAACTGGTTTTGCATTCTTCATTCTAAACCTATACAACACCTTTTCCATGTACTCAACTTGGGACAACGTCAATTTGTGATTTTTCCTGTCTCTTGTTATTCTCATACCAAGGATTTGCTTTGCAGCACCCAAATCCTTCATCGCAAATTACTTATCTAGTTTTCTTTTGGGCACATTTATATCCTGCATGTTACCCTGCAACAAGCATGCCATCCACATACAATAACAAGATAATATATCTTATGTTATCTAGCCTCTTGAAATAAACACAGCGGTTAGAATGACATCTACCATAACCTTGTTCTGTCATAAACTTATCAAATTTTAAATACCACTACCTTGGAGCTTTCTTCAGGCCATACAAGCTCGTCTTCAACCTGCAAACCAAATTCTCCTTCCCTTTGACCCCATACCCCTCTGGCTGTTGCATATAAATATCTTCCTCCAAATCCCCATGGAGAAAGGTTGTGTTTACATCTAATTGTTCAAGATGCAAATCTTCTACCACCACTAAACTTAAAATAGTTCTAATTGAAGTCATTTTAACAACAGGAGAAAATATTTCATCAAAGTCTATACCTTTCTTTTGTGCAAACCCCTTTAAAAAAAGTCTAGCCTTGTACCTCTTCTTGCCTCTATCTTCTTCCTTTAACTTGTAAACCCATTTATTTTGTAATGCCCTTTTTCTCTGCAGGCAACTTAACCAGATCCCAAGTCTGGTTTCTTACCAATGAGTCCATTTCTTCATCCATGCCTTGCTCCCACTTCTTTCTAGTTTCTACATGCATTGCTTATTCAAAACATTCTAGTTCACCAGAGTCAGTCGTCAATAAATAATACAGTGAAGGAGAGAATCATTCAGGGGGTCTACTTAACCTGGTAGATTTTCTTACAATCGCAGGAGTTTCAGGTACCTACTACTACTCTTGATTTTCTGGTGGCTTTGGAACTTCATTTTCTTTGATTTCATCAAGCACTGTGTACTCTGTGTTTTCCTTTTCCACTTTCTTTCCCTGCAACTGATCTTTGTACATGACCTTTTCATTGAATACTACATCTCTACTCCTATTGATTTTTCATTTTTCATAATCCTACAAATTATAACCAAAATAATCAACTCCGTATCTAATAAAGGTACATTTCTTGGATTTAGCCTTAAGATTTGTTCTATCATCTTTATCAATATAGAAAAATGCTTCACAACCAAAATTTCTCAGAAATGAGTATTTTACCTATTTACTTGTCCATGCCTCCTCTGGAATGCCACCATCCAAAGCGCTTGAAGGCCCTTTGTTTATTAAATAAACAACATTGTTTACAACATCAGCCCAAAACTGTAAGGGAAATCTTGAATGTCAGCAATTTAAAGCAGAGCATCAACACCCTACAAGATTGTTGTAGCCACTACCCATTCCAGAACGGAAGTGGGAGACCATCAGTATGAATTTCATCACTGGATTGCCCAATAATTTCAAACAACACGATTCCATCATGGTTTTGGTTGAAAAATTAAGCAAAGCGGCTCATTTTATACCTGTCAAATCTACCTACAAAGCTATTAATATTGTAGACATCTTCATGAAATAAATATTCAGGTTACATGACGTGGCGAAAGTAATAGTCTCAGATAGAGACGCAAAGTTTACAGGTAATTTCTGGAAAGCCTTGTTTAAGGGCTTGGGTACCCAGTTAAACTTCAACACTTCATACCATCCACAAACAGATGGGAAGACTAAAACATTAAACTAGGTTCTGGAATACATGCTAAGAATGTATGTTATGGACAAACCAGGTAAGTGGGAAGACTACCTACACTTAGTTGAATTTGCTTATAACAATAATTTCAAAGTTTCTACAGGTATGAGTCCATTTGAAATTTTATATGAGTGTAAGTGTAATACTCCAATCTTAGAGAGTAGCCCTGTTGATAGATTAATGTTAGGACCCAATTTATTAGAAGATATGGAACTAACCGTGAAATAGGTACAACAAAACTTGAAGGATGCCCACGACTGACAGAAAATTTATGTTGAATCAAAAATAACTCCTAGAGATTTCCAGGTGGGTGATCATGTGTACATAAAGGTAAATCCAAAGAAAAGTACCTTGAGATTGAGAAAGTATAAGAAAATGGCACCCAGGTATTGCGATCCATTTGAAATTCTAGCTAAAGTAGGGCCAGTTGCATACCTGTTAGCCCTACCACCCAATATTAAAGTACATAATGTGTTTTGAGTTTCTATATTGAAAAGATATGTTCATGATGTTTCTCATGTGATTGACTGGAATGTAATCCAAGTGGAACCAGAGGGAGAGTTCCAAGTGGGACCAAAGCACATTCTCAAGAGGAGAGAACTTTTACTCCATAACTGTACCATCAGACAGGTAAAGGTGCAATGGAAGCACCTTAGCCCGGAAGAAGTTACTTGGGAGCTGGAAATTAATATGTAGGAGGCATATCCATACTTATTCTAAGAGGCTGACATGGAAGAATAAAAACAAAATTTATAACCGAGGACAATGTTATCTTTTAAGGGGAGGTGCATGTAATACCCCCTGAATTAATAATTGATGATTAATTTTGTTGGAAAATACTTTGATTATTGTTTTATTATTCTTTGCAGGAAATTCAAGAATAAAACATGTTGTAGTAAAACATTCTGTATTTAATAATATATGCTTAAGGGGAACAAAATGGATATAGTTGTTGAAGAGTGTCCATTGACCCACAAGAGGAAAATGACAATTAGAAAAGACCACTGAGTGAGAACTTGAGATGTATGAGGCATCATCCCCAAAAATCAGATTTGCACTCCTAGTTGAGTTGCTAAAGAGCGGGATGCTCATAAATGACTAAGTCGTAGGAAATATACTATTCAATAGTATGTCCATGAGCAGCAGGAGGCTAGAATTGGACAGGGATTAACATTTGAAAAGCGCAAGAGATGTCGCATTGAGATATTTTTCTCTTGTGGTTCACCAAAAATGATCGGGGGCTCTAGAGCAAGTAATTTGGTTGGTCTGGGAGTTGGTTGGGAGGAAAAACTTCTCCACTTTTGTTTTCCCAGCATTGGTGTTAGGTTCCTACTCTGTTTTTCTTATGAACTATTATAGTTACACTAGGATGTATATGTGAAATGTTTAATTGCAGTTATATCTCCAAGTAGTAGGGTTATGCATTTCTGTAGAACAAATATCCCTGTTTCTCTGAAGTATATTATGTATGTACAATGTTATTATTGTAGTAATTAATAGTTCATGTTGAGCATAATTTTGTAGAGCTAGTCGTTGTTGATTTGGATATGGTTTGAAATCCAATACTTGATTGATTTAGAATTGATGATTTGGTATATAATGGATTAAATCCTCTATTTTAAAATGTATCACGTATTCCTACATTTAACTATGTATTTTCGGTTTGTGTCAATTTCGCTTAACTTAATATGATGCTTTATGAAATCAGCATGTTGACTAAATCTATAATGCTTGTTATAGCATAGATTTGTATTATGTCTATGTTGTGGATGAAAATTATTTTGACACTGAGAAAACCTTAAATTTTGTTGTCTGAATCCCTAATCAACTTGGCGCAGTTAGGTTCTTGATTGTTAAGATTATGTACAAGGAAGATGAAATCAAGGAAGGGTTAAGCTTCAATATAATATAAGATCTAATTAACTTGCAGAAAAACAAAAAACCCTTTCTGAACCAAAAACCTTCGAATCCACATTGTTAAAGAACTGATCCGTAGGGTTATTTGTCGATCCGTAAAGGAGATCAGATCAACAGTTAAGATCTAATCCGCAATGAGATCGACGATTCACAGAAGTTGCAGGAGACAAATTTGTGGAAGTTCATTTCTAAAAAGTTGAAATGAAATCCGCAAGGCTAATTTTCAATCCGTAGGGAAATCAGATCAACGGTCAAGATCTAAGCCACAACAAGATCGACAACTCACAGAAATTGCGGAATACCAATTTGCAGAAGCTCGGTTCGAAAAAGTTGGTTGGTGCACCCACAATCAAAAATCCACATTGTGGAAGGTGTTGACCCACAAAAGAATTTAGATCAACGAACGAGATTGAATCCGCAAGAAGATCAACGGCTGATAGAGCTACGGAAGCTCCATTACGAAAGGTTATTTTATTATAAGTTAAATGTGATTCTGCAATCCACAATTTGCAGAAAGCTAATTGCACAAAGATAATATTATAAATGTGATTCTGTAATCCACAATTTGCAAAAAGACAATTTTGGAAGTTAAATTGCGGAAAGATAAATTATTATAAATCTGATTCTGCAATCCACAATTCGCATTGCGGAAGCGGGATTGTGGAAGGGAAATTTATCAAAAAGAACTTTGTGTTTTTCGCAATCTGTAATCGGCATTGCCACTAGTACAAAATGAGGAATTAGCTACTAGGTGATAAAAAATTCTAGTCACCACAGGATTTTCAAGTGATTTACTACTAAATATGAGAATTTTGATTGACCAAACTATAAACGACTAATTTAGTCACTAGTTAACAAATATGACTAGATAATAAGTGACAGAGTTAAAAATGACTAACATAAATGACTAATTTAGTCACGACATAAAAAATGACTAGGTAGAAGAATATGAATGAGTCATTTTTAATTGTGTCATGGAAAATTGCAAATTTGACAATGAAGTGTAAATTTTGTAAATTGTTTACCTTCTATTAGTAATATTGGTGCCATGCACCTTGATCTTCAGATATCCTGTCATAACCCCAATTTTCTGAAAAATTTAAAAATTTTTAAATGCATATAATTTCAATGAATGCAGTCACTAATGGTTTAATTAGTTATTTGTTATTGAATTCATATCTGAATTAACTTTTAATTATGTTTATCTTTATAGAACAGTTTCTTTTCAGTTTACTGATTTGTTTTGATCTTGTGACCACAAGGTGGAACTGCCATGAAAAACTGGGCTTACTTAGCTTTCAAGCTAACGCAGAAGTTTCCTTCTCTTACAGATTTACAGGTAAGAGGTTCGGGTGTTGCTTACCAATTTCTTAAGTATTCAAATAAATTCATCGCACAATCATTTCTTTAGTAGAAGAATATACATGCTAGTCAGATTTCACGACCTAACGAGGTACAACATCTCAATGTTTTTCTTTTCCAAAAAGTTCTAGAAATGGATTTGATTCTACTAGTATTGATAACAGCTGTTTTCCTTTCTTGAAGGCTTGATTTAATATTTTTACTGAGTATTAAACTTTCTATGTTTATACTAAGTGTCAAAAGTAAATTGCTTTGCATATTTCTTTACAATCATAACAAGTATGGCAGAAATATAAGATCATAGGGTCTAGTTTTTCTTTGTACAAACTTACGAATCTAAGCCATGCTTGAATCGGTTACTACTTAGTGTAAACTGATAAAGAGCTTATATACCAACCTCCCACTTTCATTTCTTGAAGTTTTAAGGGTTACAACCCAATTGCATTCTGCAATATTTACTTCATAATAGTGTTGGAGGGTCAAATCCCTCTGTACTGGCATTGCTTGGATAATGATACCCAACTATAGTTAAAATATCATTAACAAAATTTGAGGTGAAACCTTTAAACTTTTTAAGACTTGTTATGCCAAAATGCCAATCCTGCTAGGTCAATATTAAGCCATTCAAAAGTAAGGAGATTAACACTAGTGTGGAGATAATTGTCATAAAACAAGATTATATAAATTCCTTCCTAATTATAACAATAGGCTAGTTTCGAAAATAAAATAATTTTGGCTAAAAGAATAAAGACCAAGTTTATAAACAACAAAGGTCCTAGAATAGACCTCACTTTTAACAAGTCTAAGGTGTATCCATGGTTCCAAAATTTAACATATTTTACCATAATGCTTTTTATCTCCTCACATACTTACATTACTTAGTAAGAAGCAATTCTATTCTTATTTAAGTTACAATTATTTGATTATTAGAATAAACACTTGTGAGTATGATTCTTACTAAGAGAATACACATTATTAAATTATTTCCAAGACATACCTTATAAGACTCTATCAACATAGTGGTTATATGTTAAGAACGTTGCATAGTATAGTGCAAAAGATAATCAAAGGGTTGTGCCATGATATAAATAAAGCTAGGCTTAATTTTTAATTTAAGAATACCAGAGTTATAAGGTATAAGGTTGTAAGGTTTTCTCACAATCCCAATGATTTGTAATGACTATGGTTAAGTGATGAAATCTTGAATTATTACCATGCAGCGTAGGTGATGTCTCGACAATGATTCAAAGGTTATAATTTGATCTTTGCATCGTCAATAATTGGAACAATGCTGCGAAGTAAAGCTCGCTGGAACTATATACACTTACCCACTGCATGGGAAAATATTTAACAGGTTATGTGGCAGCGTCTTGGCCCTGCAATTTCCCGTTAAAAGCTTAGGGTTGAATTTTCATTTGTCATTCTTTTCGCTGCCTCTGGGTTCTCCGGCCACTCTGCTACCAAACCCTTACCTGCACCGTCGCCTGCATTCATTGGTGGTGGTCTCCATACTTACTGAGCTTCTGCATTAGCTCATTTGTACGCTTAATGGAAATGCTGTTATAAGACTGCTGTGTTGCTTGGCAAGGGGGTTGTTAATCTTTCTTTAGGGTTTTCTTTATTGTGACTAGCCCAGCACGAACCCTTAGACTGCACAGAGTTTTCTCCAAATCCTCAACCTGGCACTGCAAGTTGTGTTTTTGCGTTCAGTGCTACTGAGCATAGGGCTACACCGTAGAATCGTTTTCTTAGCGGGAAGGGTAGTGGTGACCCGAGTGTAATGATTTGCTGTGGTTGTTGCTTTCGAACGTGGTTGGTCGTTACTGTGTAGTAACCTCCATTCTTCTTGCAGCCAATGAAGTATTTTTTTCCCTTCACGCTGATGGTGGCTTTGCTGTCCGTGGATGGTCCTGCTCCTTTACCATCTCCAGGTAAGGAAGTATACCGTTATCCTTCATTCCTTTGCAATCTAGTTTAATATAACTGTTTATTTTGAAAACAAAGGGGTTTTAACAATAATATATTTCTTGTAACAGGTTTCGACTTCAACCCTTTATGCAGACAAGTCCAGACTGGGACCGCTACCTGCTTACGATAAGCCTGGTATCACCATGGCTTCTTCCTCCTTGTTGGTCCCTCATGGAATAATGTGGTTTGGTCGTCGCGACCTGAATAGCCCTTATGGGTTTTGGTTATTTTGGTTATTTGTTCCACTGTTTTTATTAGTTGTTAAGACCCTTGCTTAGTGCAGGGTTCTCCGGCTATGGCGTCTTTACTCACGGCCGTTTTGAAAATACACTTACTCACGGCCGTTTTGAAAATACGGCCGTGAGTGTACATTTTATCTTGTTTAATAACACTATGTTTATATAAAGGAACATGATGTAAAATCCTCCCTAAGTGTATTTTCAAAACGGCCGTGAGTAAAGAATGTTGAATTGGTTTTTAACAGTTATTAACTCTGATGTATTTTGAATGAATAGGGTTTTTACCCTAATTTTTGACAGTAAAGAAAAATAACACAGTTCTTTTTAATTTACTGTTAAATTATACTGTGCTTCTGCAGACGTAAGGGTTACTAGTTATATTTCATAATATATAGTTAAGCTCGAAAGTCGAGCATTCTGTCACTCTATTATTTATTTCCTGTTCAATTATGCATTTGATTTTTACTCCTAAAATTTCATTTTATAAAATTATCATCAAGGTTTTTGTACCTGGTTTATATATTGATTTACTTGTTATTAAGAATTCATAAATGTTAAGATGCAGTTTATGTCCTTCAATTATATAGGGTTTTTATGTTTTCTTTGAACAATGTTCTTAGGTACTGTCCATTTACCTTGTACTGTCAATTTACCTTGTAGCACTGTAAGTATAATTAGTTCAAGGTTGCAATTAAAGTAATAAGGACATTACCTTAAATTCAAATAATAATATTCATATAATGTATGTAAATAAAAGTATATTATTATTATTGTAATAAGGATGTTATAATCTTTCTTAAGAGTATTAATGCTGCTATGGTGTAAATTCTTAATTTATTTTATAAGCACACAGAAAGATAGTATTCTGTTGTCTATTTCTTGTATTACTTATGCTAATACTTTATAGAGTTCTTTTAATACCTAGCTTGTCTTATTAGTTATACTATTGATATATATACAAAAGAAACCAATTAACTCTATCTAGAGTCTATCTCATAAACATGTATAGTAACATTCATTTACACTTAAAGAAAGATAGATTAACAGATATGGAAATTGTTCGAGCTTAATCTAAATAAAAAGGACAAAAATAATGAAATGATTACATTAATAATCATACATAAAATCTAGGCCATCTTGGTTTGACAGCAGAATTCTATCATTATTTAACTACTCCTACTTTCAGTTTTGTTATTAGACATATAACAGTTAAATTATTGTAATCTGGAAGAAAGAAGCTGTAAGGTTAAAACATCATATATATTTAATCTAACCTCACTCCAGTTTGACTATTATATTCTTCTATTTGTTTTATATACTAAAATTACAGAAAGTAAATACTGTACAAGGGAATAGTTTTATCTCTAAGCACATACTACTATCAGTAAAATATCTTTTCTGATAATAGATAAAGAATCAATCTACTATTCTACATTCTCATCATATCATCTTTATTATAATTTTACCCCTGTGCTGGAGTACGGTCTGGTAAAACCAGATGAGGAAAAACATAGTGGGTTCGTATTTTTCATCAAAGGATTCTATTACTGATAAACTAAAAAAATTTACATCACTAAACCATCTAAATATTTATATCATAAACTACAAACATAACATTCAACCATTCGCAGTTATTAAAACAAAGACAGTTAGCTGACAGAACCTGTTTAAACTTGGACAACAATAGCCATGGGAGGTCGTTCCTCCCTTCCAACTCCTGGAGAGCGCTCAAACAGCTACTCCTCAGGACCCCCGAGCTTGCTCTGGTCTCCCTGGCTAGAACTAGGTGCAGCAATAGTCAAATTACCAGTCTTCAAACTCAATATCAACCCTGAACTTATCAGTAAGTTCTCCCAACTAACAAGTTGTAATAGACCAAGTTACTGCAGCATTCCTCTCAAAACAACTTCCTTACTGTTTTTCCCTTTTTCCCCAATGAATTTCCTGAATAGCATTCCACCTGAATGATTCTTGTCTGGAAAAATATCTGAGCAACCTTAGCTCTATTCATTGGGTACTTTTTAAAATATTTCCTAGGTCTTTTTAGGTTAGTTGTCATTTAATGAGCCACCTGCTCTGATCCCACTTTCTTGGGGGATCATGACCCCAAATGTAGGAAATTGCCACCTGCAACATAGGAAGTGTCTGAGGATGCTGCCACTTGTCTTTTTCCCTCCACCTAGTTCCATCCACCAGTTTGACCAGTAACCTCTTATTAACAGCTCTCCCATGCTGTTGTCTCCACTTTTTATTTATTAATAATAAAATATTCAGAATTACATTCCACTTCTTTTGACTCTACTGAGTCATCAGTTCCTACTTAGCATTAAAATTAGCATAATGTCTTAGGAAATATAATTAAAACAATTACATTATTTTACAAAATTGGGGTATGTGACATATCCAACAAAGAAATTGCACGAATTTTCTCTTGACCATATTTATTCCTGGTGCACCATTGAAGCAAACCCGGTTAAGCGCATGCCAAAGAAAAATTAGGTTCCTACGTCAATTATGAATTAGGTACTAGAACTAGTACCATATCTATACCTAGATAGAAGCATCATAGCTAGTTGTTGATCTTTCAACAATGTAAGATTCCGCGCAATTCCCATATGTCTGAGGTGCTTTTCTAACTTCAATATAACTATATTCATGATCTATGACCATTGAACTTCTAGATGCACCATTCGACGTAGCTTCACCAGGATGAGTTCCTTTAAACGTCGCACCAGTTGATCCAATATATAATAATTGAACCGGTGGAAGCACCGAGAACAATATTTTAACCAATCAAAGACTCAATTATAATAAAACTGGGGTACTGACCCAGAACCAATCTTAGATCCATATGCAATATAAAAGTAGAGGCCCAAACCCATCTCAGAGTTTCAGGTAAATATTTTGATTCCTCGACCTCTTAATACAAGCTTCATGACCTCGCAGAATATGATATGTATAATGTAGTGATGACCTCTCCTTATCACTATCAAGTTAAACCTCCTTTATGCATTAGTGACCAAGTAAATTTTACATTTGACGCCATGCACACTACTACATTTCGATCCAAAATCCGACGGTTACTTCCGACGGCGCGTGGATTTTTTCTTTTAAACCTACCAAAAATAAAAAAGTTAAATTTTTTTTTTTTAAATTTTGGTCATAAGCGTCGCTTAAGCGACGGCTAGGCTCATAAGCGTCGCTTAAGTGACGGCTAGCCTAGCAAGTGTCGCTTAAGCGACAGCGCATAAATTGATTAATCATTTAAAAAAATACATTTAGAAGGAGAAGCATTGTGCATATTGGAGGAGGGCATCAATCCTTAGAAAACATGGGGTTATTGCATTCTTGGATGGATGTTTGGATTTGGATTGAGGTTGCTTGGGACATGACAATGTACATGAAGGGAGAGTGGACCTAGTGAAGTACATGGCTTATGAGGAGTGATGCAATTTATATGGGATTAAGATAAAAAGGTGTGAAGATGCCTTATGTAGTTATATCATTTTGGAGCCTTTATTGTGTACGATGTGACTTGGACACCCTACATACAATTAGTCAACCATTCACTTGGGTATTTCAGAACAAGAAATAAATGGCATTAGGTTCAAGAATCCATAGTTTTGGTCGAGGGAGTGAAGGGGCTGTTTTTTTGAAACAATTTGTTTCCCAAATTATCTCCTTCCCAGTGTATCTTGGCCTTATTGGGTTGTAGTTTTACCCTATATAACCAAACCTTCCCTCATTTTTCTTTGCACTAGTTATAAGGTATGTTGGATTGTATTTTCAAAAATTTCTTATTCATGCGATTGATTTAGTAATTGGGTTTTAAAGAATCACTTGTGACTTGTCATACAACTTGTTGGCATTGTGATAAACAAATATTGATTAAAGGTGCTTGAGATCTAGTTTTTTAGTAGGATATCATCATTACAAGGTATCTACATTGTAACCACACTGGGAGGACAAGTAACATGGCTCGATTATGATGTCAATGCTTGGAATAATTTGAGCAAACACAATTGATCAATGCTTGGAATAAAGTGACAACTTAAGCAATCGAATAGAGCAATCTAGGCACAGTTAGAGTGAAAATTCAAGTAACTAGAAACACTGCATTCATATACAAAATATTCCTCCCCTATTTGATGGCTTGACAGTATAATTACATTGATATGCTTTAACTAGACAATAATATACTCTTAATAATAGGGTTTTATTGTTATTTTGGTTTTATTGTATATAATATGTTACTTTCAACTTCGTCATCGTATATTCCTAAACTTTTTACTATCACAAAGTTCAAAGAATAGTTTTATTGTATATAATATTATAAAAACTTACCATAGACATAACTTTGTACGATATATTTCCCTAGCACCAAAATAAATATTATTTGGGCCTTATCCAGGTAACGCTATGCTCTTATTAGCCTTGTTCAGTTACAGGAAAAAACTTAGCTCTGCAATGCAACCATAACATAAATCAAAAGGCATAATTTATGTTATGGTTAGTGTTTTCATTCTTATACCCCTCTATCTGTGAATTAGATATGTGTAGGTACGTGGATGTGAGGTTTTGACTAAATACTTTATCCTTTTGGATCATAATTTTCCCATTCCGCCAAAGCAAAAATATTCAATGATCTAACGGGCAGTCTTCAAAAGGGGGAGCACCTATAATACCCTATGGTTAGAGGCATACTGAACCATGAAACTTTACCAGAGACAGAAGTTAAGGTGGAAGGACTAGAGGCAGTCTAGGCAGTCTCAGGAGCAGTCGGTTCAGCAGTTCCATACCTAGGAGCAGTAGAAGAGCAAGGTACTGGTTACCTGGTCCCAGAAGCAGAGACAAAATAAAAAGCAGGAGAGGCATAACTCGTTGGAGTTTCTCCATCGAAAAAAGACAGTTGATCATCCAGCAACATAGCGAAAAACAAAAAGCTAAGCGCTAAACCGGTTAAGTAACCCGCTCCCAAGATATGCCCGTCCAAGGTATGAAGTGTAAGCTGGTTTTAAGAACCGTTTGGCTAAGGGTTCTGTGAAAAGCCAAGGCATTGGATTATTGAAGGGTTGGCTTGTAGAAGGGGTTGCAAATGGTGGTAATTTTCTTGGGGGTTCCGAGTATAGCCATTCTGTCAGAGAAATATGGTGGTAGTTGGCTTGGGTGGGACTCGGGAGGAATGACAATTTTCAGAGTGCTAACGAGGGTCCCATGAGAGATAACATTAATGTCATCAAGGATGTTCAAAGGGATTCCTTAAAGTGCCTTAAGCTAGGAAAGCGGCAGCATTTTGGAGACGCTGCGAATCCGGCTCAGGTAATTAATCCAGTCTCTGGTAATAGCGTAAACAACTATTTCTAGTGTAACGTGCTTTAATGATCTAATATTTTCCCAAATCACCATTTTACATGCTGCTGGGCTAAGACGGTGCAAGATCAATAATGGGGGTTGCTGGCATAGCACCCAGGATGGACAGATGTTCTTTGCTTGTCTGGTAGAGCCCTTGTCCTTCTCAATTAGAACTTGACCATGTAGATTTTAATGGGAAATGGTATTTACTCTTTTCAATACTCCAGGACACACAGACTAGTGGATGCAAGTGTCCTCCTGGATTTAGGGGAAACGGTGTTGATAAGTGTGAAGGTATGTTGAAGTGGATACTTTCCTATATGATGAAAACAAAAATTTCTAGCACAGTTATTGATGCTATTTTTGTTTAACAACTTACCGATCAGATATAAATGAATGCAAAGAAAAGGTAGCCTGCCAATGCTCAGAATGCAGCTGCAAAAATACATGGGGTAGCTATGAATGTAGCTGCAAAGGTGACCTTCTGTATATGAGAGACCATGATACTTGCATAAGTAAGTAGTTCAGTCATCTGCATATTATGTTTAACAATCCCTTCATATGACTCTTATGGCATGAATTATGATACTTGCATAAGTAAGTAGTTCAGTCATCTGCATCTTATGTTTAACAATCCCTTCATACGACGCTTATGGCACAAATTTCTTGCAACAATGAACTCACCTCTATACAGGGATAACAAAAGTATATCAAATCTATTAAATAACCATTGAAATCTGCACTAACTCAGAACAGCCCAACATGAGTACAATCTCATTGATACTGAAATCCAAAACCGGTGGTGCATGCATTAGCCCATCCAAGTTAACTCCCTCTTCCTAGTAGAATCCTTAGACAACTGGAGTAGGAATCTCAACAAGGTCAACTACCTCTTGCTGAGAGAATCTCCACTCACTTGATCAACTAGGGTTTCACACTCCACAACCCTTCTCAGGTCCAAGTGTCGATCACTAGCAGAGATTCGGTTTAGTCATTGAAGTCTAGACATACTGGCCACTAAAACTCTTCAACAGCTCTCTTTCCTCCAAGGTTCCATACACGTAATTCTAGAAGGCTTTGAGTTTGGATACATCGCTCTGATACCATGTTAAACTTCTAGACCACAAATATGAACTCTAGTCACTCACTTCTCTCTATTCATGTGAATTAATAAAACCTATACCTTTTCCTTCTCCTTTATAGACTAAGTCAAACCCTAGTTAACTAGTGCACCTCCCTGAATGGATATAAGAGCCAATGAGGAATGTGCCTCAACAGGAGAATATGCTAGGAATGCAATCCTGCTATCTCCTTGAGATTTGTACCTACTCCAGCTATTTTCATTCAACCACTACCCAGGGATCAATGCTCCCTTAACTGACAGTGAATGCAAAATAGAACCAAACTACTAAACTGCTAAAACTGGATATATCATCTAACTCAAAGCAATTTTTCCAGCTCTGCCTCTGCTCTATCCAAAATGTGTCCTCTCTTGAAACTAGGATCTTTCTCAGAGACACTTTCCACAGACCTTCCTGGAGCAATGATAAAATTAAAGACAGCCATGCACTATGCCTTAAGAATAACCAACCCCTTTCCTTCACACTATGCTCTTTGTATAATGTTTGAAGCTAAGAGAGTATATCTAGAATGATATTTGCCAGCTGTGATAGCTCCCCTGTATGGCCAAAATGAACATTATGGCGCAGAATTCTGCTAAAACTTATGAAGTATTCAATTTCAAGCAACTTGTCTCTGCCCAATTCAGGACTCCATGGAAAAGCACCAGCTTCCTTAACATCAATATTTGATAGAGTGATCTATTAGCTTCATAGTGTGTCAATATTATTTTATATTTTGCTTTGTAAATTTTAGAATAAACAGAGCAAGTCACGATGGTTATATATTTTTGGAGTTTTCTCTCTTTCTTGTTCTTCAGGGATAATCTTGATGTCTTATTTTACCTACTACTGCTAACAGGAAAGAACTTTGGGGAGTCAATAGTGATCCAAAAACTACCATGGTATCCACTGCCAATGGCCAAATTCACTTTGTGGTGGTGCCTCTAATGGCAACTGTAGCCTAGTGGACTAATTCGGATATACAGATACCATGAACCTTGCATAAATGAATCTTCTATGCATTCCGAGAACCTAAGACTAACATTTGGGCTAAATTTCTAGCTCTTAGCACAGGGATGAGGGAGTCTCTCAACCAAGGCATTAAGAAATTATTTTTGATGGTGATTTCAGGCCGTGGATAACTTGTAAAAACTTAGCTATATGTTGTGGTTGGATCTAGTTTTAACAAATGTTTGGGAGTGTAAATTTTATGTTTGAGAAAGAATGCCAATCAAGTTGCGGATTGTCTATAGGCTAACAGAGCCTTTCATTGGTTCCCACCATTCACCTGACTTATTTTATATTGCTTTTCACTGTCTTATGTTTATTTCCCCATTTCCCTTGTTTGGCTCTGCCTTGTCCCTCCTACCCTTCTCTGTCATGTGTTTTCTCCCCATTCTGTGGTACCCTGCTGTATGTCCATCATTATTCTCTAGAGCATCAATCTCGATGTTGAGGCCAGCCTTGGATGAGTCTTCAAGCAGTCAAGGTGGTCCATTGTACAACAGACAGTAGTTTTTGCTTGAAACTCACTCAATGGATTCATTGATCAACAGGGTGGATCTGAATTGATACCCTTGGCCTTGATTAGGTGCTTTAAAAAAATATTGTCAAATGAGTGTATACCTGATACCATCAAACAAATTAGGACCCACATTGGAGAGAGAGATGAGGCTGAGAACTGGTTTAAGTAGGAAATGTGCAGTGCCTTGTACCAATTGGGGTTGACATTGGAATTGAGAGCATCATTGATTCATGGTAAAATGATGGAGAATTCAAAATGAAAGTGCTTATCAATCTGGAACTTATTATGGACAATTTGCCCAGCTTTCAGCAAGCAACTATTTTTGAAGTAGAGCTCTTGGTGGATGACCTGTTAGGTTTCCAATGGTGTTGAGGAGAACTCACATCTTTTGCCTTGAGAGTATATTCCCTTGACACTACCTTTATGTGACATATGATTGGTATTTACTATTTTTAGTGGTATACACTTGATAATTTCACCTTTATGGGAGTTTTACAGCACTGCATTGTTATATGCTTTATTTCTTGTACTACAGTATTCATTTGAAAATAGCATGGGGATGCTGTAGGCATTCCCTTGGGACATTGTATGTATTCTATTCTACAGTCCCATTGATGGCCTTTTGGTTATTTATGGATAGTACTATAACTTCTCTCTTTCTCATGGAATGCTTTTTAAGTTTCAACTAGTGTTCTACTAGTTAAACTCCTTCCTGGTGTTACTCCCCATTTTGCATGCGTGTCCACATGTGACTTTGGTCACACTTTTGGGTGTTACATGTCCGATGGAGCTATGGCTGGCCTAGGTTCTTTGATGCTGGATTATTGCTTCATGTTATGATGATGTTCTTGATTCCCTAGACATATGGATCTTCATGATGTGATTGTAGCAATGGGACGTGGATTTTTCATTATGTTTGGTTATTGATGTATTCTCCTATGGAAGACTATGGATATGAGGGTCTGATGTTGCACTTCACTCATGCCTCACTTTGATTACCTTCATGCTTAAGGTTTTCCTGTAAGGAACTCTGTCTTTTTCTTTTGAAAAACATCTTGACACCATTTCCTATCATTGTTAACTGAATTTGCTTTGAAATCTTCCATATTCACACAGTTTTGAACAGCAGACTAATAATACATTTCAGATATACCATGAGAAGTGTAATGAGGTTCAAATTGTAAACTTACAGCAGCCAACAATTATTCATAGATCTGTAGAGTGCTACCTCTTGGACAGCTTTGGAGGATATTTCATTGGATTTTTTACTTGGCATTTGCTTCTTGATTCATGGAAGCACCCTCCTTCTTGGGCTTTATCTCCGTTGGATATTGTATTTGTAGCTTTGATCACTTTGCTTCATGGTTCAAGCAGTACTCCATCATTTGTCGTGGGATAGTATTTTGGATCCTTGGGAGCTCTGCCCTCTGATAATAATTCCTTCCTGCAGCTGGGGTTGAAATATGATCCTTTGCAAATGGATTCATGTATGGCCCCGTTATTCCCATTCTGCTGCTCACTTCTTGTTTAATAGAGCATAATGGATTTGACACCCATAGAAATCTGCTCAATTGCCCATTTCGTATTCAACTGTCCACATGTGCAAGCTCTCAGGTTAATTTACCCCTTCACCTTGTCTTAACTTGACCCTTGCAGAGACCAAGGTGTGAGGCATCCAATGTTGCAACCTGTTAACAGTGAATTTACCCTAGCCAGATTCAGTGTTAAGTTCCAGCAGGCTCATATTTTATGATCAGGATGAAGTTCTCCAAATTTCATCTTGATTGATTCAGCATGAATGGTCCATAGACATCAGGTGCAAATCCTAGATGATTTGACAAAAGAGTCACCCCTATCGGGCCAGCTTAGCTGAAAATAAGTTCTTAGGTTCAGTAGACCCTCGAGGGCCATTTTGGTTCCCAACCTCTTCAGGCCAGTTAAAATGCTTCTTTTGTGTTTAAAGTAACCACTTTGAAATAATGGAAAAGATTGTTCTCGTATTATTAGGGAAAAATTCAAGTGAACCCCACATGGAAGACTGGGCTGGCTAATGGTAAAGGCCGACACAGCTAAGACGAATTCTAATCCTAAGGATTTCGCCATTGATACTTTGCAATAGATCCATCTCTTGGACTTCTAGTTAAGTTTGACTCATTTATCAGTACCTGCTACCATTATTACCTGTGAGACTTACTACACATTCTCTAGGAATTTGTAGTATAGTGAATATCTAGTAAATAAAATCTACTGATTATTGATGAAAAAATCCTACTGGAATAGTATTATGATATAGGCTTATGGTATTCTTGGGATAGGCTCCATCCCAAGAAGTTCTGGAAAGCATTCATTGAAATTCAGGTGCCATTTTTTACATGAAGTTGTTCCAGCTATTAGGGAAAAATTCAAGGTAAACTAGATTTGAACCTCTCCACCTGGGATAGTACTCAAAATGGAAAACAAAATCCTTTTTAAATCAGAAAGGAACCCAAAAAATACAGATAAATTATATAAAAATTCTATTACAATGGTTGCCATGCAATATTTGTGTTTGCAGTCCTCAACGTATCCTCAAATACCAACTAAGCAAAACTCAAAGTCAACAAAACACAACTCATAATAGGTAAACCCCGCCCTTAGTGGGAACTATAGATGTTCACAGTTGACCAATCAATCAATGCATGCTTAAACTAAAGTTTAAACCACAAAATTATTCATATCAAGGATAGAAAATAGCGCAGATCCATGGGCAAAAGGGTTAAACCTTAGTTGGGAAATATGTTCCACGTCCTCGTTGGATAAGCAGATGGGTGTACCCTTTGCTTGCTAGTGCTGCTTTACACTGGATAGTGTCAACTGCCTTGACAAGGGTGTCAAAAGAAGTAGTACCGACTGTCACAAACACTGTTCTCTCTCTTTCTGTGTGTGCATCCATAAGTGCCCTCACTTCATCCAGGGAATAGTGCCAACCACAAATAGTATTCTGTGCTGACAATG
>LPNX011200330.1:9060-27243 GCA_001517045.1 Pseudotsuga menziesii
TCCTTTCGTAAAATTTTAAATTGCATGGCCTTTGGAGGTACCGATTAAAGGCGATTTACACATGAAATAAATGATCAAGCATTTCCTTTGGAGGTTTTCATTAAAGATGATTTGCATGTGAGGTAAAAAGATCAAGCAATGATTTGAATCCACGGGGATGGATTGATCCGAATTGAGTGAGGCATGAACGCAACAATAATATATTTTAAGGGCAAAGAGATTTGAAATATTGCATTGAGATTTGATTTGGAGCAATCTTTAAAATTATTGTTTTCTAACAAATTATTGCAATCTAGGTATTTCAATAATGGTTCTTTAAAATGCTATTCAATATTGAGCAAATTTGGGAAGGACGGCAGTTTACCACGAAATTTTATGGTTCCTATCATATTTTTGCATGGTTTGAAATTTCATTTATTCCATTCAAAGTCGTGTGGTTGAACTAACCGTGTAGAGATTCTTGGCCATGGTTGGCCTCATTCATCATGCTCAAGGCTTCGATGATCACCTCGTGGGGTAGTCTCAATTGCACACAGAGAGCATTCAACTACTTGAACCATTGAAAAATGAAGATTGGGTTTTCTCACGCTCCATTCGAGTTTTAACGATTGGATTTCAAATGTTTGAACAAGTCCGATAGGAATGTGGCATTTGCTATAAATAAATAGTTTTAACCACTGGATTTCAAATGTTTGAACAAATCTGAGGGGAATGTGGCCTTTGCTCTAAATAAACCATTGGATTTCAAATGTTCGAAAAAATATTAGAGGAATGTGGCATTTGCTCCAAATAAACCCTTGGAGTTTTAACCACTAGATTTCAAATGTTTGAACAAATCTGAGAGGAATGTGGCATTTCTATAATAAAAAGTTCGATGAAGTTGCAAGCTTGACACTTATATAGCGGCCTCGTCTACCCTCTGGTAGTGTATAGGATTTCTAACTGCAAAGAATGAATTGATCCTAAAACTTTAGTGGAAGTATTGGGTGATCCAATGTTACATTTAAGAATCTCGATAGAGTTTAGCATATTGAAGCCTTCAACTATAAATATTGGTATCATGGAAGTTTATTTCTAATAGAGAATAATGATGTTGTTGCAAATATGGGTGTCCTCTTCTTAGGTAACAAAGGTGCTTACTTTTTTCAGTGAGTAATATGACCATTGAAAAGGAAGCCAAAATCTTGTGTAGGGGAGTGATTATCTACCTTCTCCACACAAAAGGTTTGTTTTATTTTATTGTGCTTTCTCCATGTTGAATGCAATTTGCAATTTTGCTTTAATATTGAAATTTGAAATTACTCTTTTCTATTTCAAAATCCATAATTTTGAAATAGAAAATCACACTTGAGGGAAAGATGTGAACATAGCTACTGGTAGATGATTTGGCATTGGACCCCAAAACCACAGGTATAACATCATCTTCATTGCGTATTTCCCATATCATTCCAAAGTTGAACAATTGAAGCTCGATGTCTTTTTAATGCAACGAAACTTTGTTTCTCGATAAAGTTGTCATCCAACTCAATGATAGAAGTAGAGGTTCTAGTCCCAACATGATCATCCAGCTTTTTGGTTTGAGGACTGGGCTTCTTGAATTGCAAATTTTAATGTGGACTTATAAACTAGCAGGGAGCAACTAATTCATATATTGTTGACATCAGCCACTTTTCATATACTAAAAAATGAAATCAACTTCTTTGCGTCAACCCAAAGCCTACACATTGTGTTTGATGAGCCATGGAAGTCATAGACAAGAGAAGAAAGAACCACCCCCTTCCAAGTTGTCTTTCAAGTGTAACGTTTTGGCTCTCCTCCACTGACTTGCAAATGCTATAAACGTTGCACAAGTGCATCTCCTTTCGCATAATTTTAAATTGCATGGCCTTTGGAGGTACCGATTAAAGGCGATTTACACGTGAGATAAATGGTCAAGCATTGCCTTTGGTGGTTTTCATTAAAGATGATTTGCATGTGACGTAAAACGATCAAGCAATGATTTGAATGCACGGGGATGGACTGATCCAAATTGAGTGAGGCATGAACACAACAATAATCTACTTTAAAGGCAAAGAGATTTGAAATATTGCATAGGGATTTTATTTGGAGCATTCTTTAAAATTATTGTTTCCTAACAATTTATTGTAATCTAGGGATTTCAATAAGGGGTCTTTAAAATTCTATTCAATATTGAGCAAATTTGGGAAGGATGACGGTTTACCACGAAATTCTATGGTTCCAATCATATTTTTGCACAGTTCAAAATATCATTTATTCCATTCAAAGAATTGTGGTTGCACTAACCGTGTAGAGATGGTTGGCCATGGCTGGCCTCATTCATCATGCACAAGGCCTCGATGCTCTCATCATGGGGTAGTTTCAATTGCACACAGAGAACATTCAACTACTTGAACCACTGAAAATGAAGACTGGGTTTTATTTAAAGACTTGAAGCTAGGATCACGCTGCATTCGAGTTTTAACCACTGGATTTCAAATGTTTGAACAAATCCGAGAGGAATGTGGCATTTGCTCTAAATAAACCATTGGAGTTTTAACCACTGGATTTCAAATGTTTGAAAAAATCTTAGAGGAATGTGGCATATGCTCTAAATAAACCATTGGAGTTTTAAGCACTAGATTTCGAATGTTTGAACAAATATGAGAGGAATGTGGCATTTTCTATAATAAAAAGTTCGATGAAGTTGCAAGCTTGACACTTATATAGTGGCCTCATTTACCCTCTCGTAGTGTGTAGGATTTCTAACTACAAAGAAGGAATTGATCCTAAAAATTTAGTGGAAGTATTGGGTGATCCAATGTCACATTTAAGAATTTGGATAGCGTTTATCATATCGAAGCCTTCAACTATAAATGATGGTATTATGGAATTTTCTTTCTAATAGAGAATAATGATTTTGTTGCAAATATGGTTGTCCTGTTCTTAGGTAACAAAGGTACTTACTTTTTTTAGCGAGCAATATGACCATTGAAAAGGAAGCCAAAATCTTGTGTAGGGGAGTGATTATCTGCCTTCTCCACACAAAGGGTTTGTTTTATTTTATTTTATTTTATTTTATTTTATTGTGCTTTCTCCATGTTGAATGCAATTTGCAATTTCTCTTTAATATTGAAATTTAAAATTACTCTTTTCTATTTCAAAATCCATAATTTCGAAATAGAAAATCACACTTTTGGAACAAAAAATTCTCATTTTTGGAGTAGACAATTAACACATTTACAATTGGAATTTGCACTTTTGGCTTTTAAATTATTAGAAACTCACTCTTGAATAAAAAGTGTTAGTTTTGAAAACCAATATTGAAGATTTGAGAATTCAATTTTGAAGTGTTGTTGTTAACATTTTCAATATTAAAATGCATGTATTTCTCATATAGATTTTGGTTAACTAGTTGAAATTTAATGGAATTGAGATTTAAAAATATTGCAGTGTGATTTAAAAAGCACGATACTTGCTAAAAATATTCACGTAAAAGTGTGCTGAATGTTATGTTGGGTGAAGAGGATGAATTAAGATCCATGTCATTGAGTGAAGAGGATGAATTAAGATCAATGTCCAATGTAGTAAAAGATTCTACGTCCTCGAGTGAAGACGATGAATTAAGATCGATGTCTAATGCAGTAAACAAATAATAAGGAATGTTACGCAAATTTAAATAAGTTTTAGGATTTTTTTGGGAGGCCTAGAATAGTGTCTTTGTTTATCTAAATATCCAATTTATAAATTAGAGAATATTATGGTTGATTTGTACGGTGTATGTATGTTAATTTTGAGAGTGTAAAACACAAGTTTTTTTTGACATTTTGGAATTTTTATACGACTCATCTCCATAAATATATTCGATACCCTAGATTGCTAGATATTGACTTGGACTTTTGCGACATTATGTTCAATTTAAGAGAATAATACATACCATTTGATGTTCATATAGGTAAGTTGTTTAGCCCCTTGATTCAATCTATGAACAAAGGTTTGTGTAACCCATGGAGGATGCTTTGGCCAACGCAGTGGTTGACCATATATAATACCTGATCATTGGTCATGTGATGAACACGTCCACCTAACTATTTAAAATGGGCTACACTGGCATAGGATGTGTTTTTTACATTCTAAATTCAACTATAGATATATTTTATAATACAAAAGAAGACATCAAATCCCCACCATTACACTTTCTTGCTATCTTAAGATAAACTAATCCATACTCTTGCTATCTTAAGATAAACTAATCCATAGTCTTTGATTACTTGTTTTAATAATTTACTTATTGACTTAATGATGTCAAACTTGACAATCTCATTCTGGTAATCAATTTCTTCTACCTGTCAAAATGTAAACTTAGATTATTACCATAACACCAACATAACTATTGCACTATTGAGTTAATGATGTCAAACTTGACAATCTCATACGAGTAATCAATTTCTTCTACATGTCAAAATGCAAGCTTGGATTATTACCATAACTCCAACAGAACTATTGCTCCACTAGGAAACATACCATATGATACCACTATGTTCCCATTACATATATAAAATCAGAACCATTAAATTTATATTTATATATACCAGGACTCGCCCTGCAAGGTGCAAATGTACAACAATGAAAAAATAAAAATAAAAAGAAATAAAGTAGATAATAAAACCATTTTCAATTTTCAATTTTCAAAACTCATAGTGGTCAAAACACATTTACAATTTTCAGAACTCCTCAAAAGCGGTTGGATCTAGGAATCACCCTTTATTTTTACCGCTTATAACGAAGTCATTGTGATAAAAAACACATTTACCATTTTCAAGCAAGCCCAATATCAATTTCCCTTATAAATCCGCTTTACTTTTTATTATATATCTATTTTACTATTTAAATAAAACTCTTGAAGGCATGTTCGCATTGATCCAGTCCAGCTGGAAGCTGCTGTGTATTATGAAAATCTGGGTGAAAGATACTGTGTATTATGAGGATCTACATGTCAAAATGTAAACTTGGATTATTACCATAACACCAATATAACTATTGCACCACTAGGAAACATACCATATGATACCACTATCTTTTGCATTACATATACAAAATCAAAACGATTAATTTTATATTTAAATATACCAGCAATCGCCCTGCAAGGTGCAAATGTACAGCAATGAAAAAGATAAAAAGTGGCTAGATCCAGGAATCACCTTTTTTTTAGCACTGATAACCTAAGTCATTGTGATAAAAAACACATTTACCATTTTCAACCAAGCCCAATCTCAATTTTCCCTATAAATCTGCTTTACTTTTTAAATAAAACGCTTAAAGGCATGTTCACGTTGATCCATTCCAGCTACGGTGTATTATGAGGATCTCAGTGCAAGCAATACGGGTCATTTACTGTTAGGATCCAGGAAAATGAAACCGCTGCAAGCACACCCTTTTCTTTGGCAATGGTACTGCTCATCACTCCATAATATGTTACAATGCAACAGCTGCAAGCACATCCTTTGCTCTTGCAACGCCGCTGGTAATCATTCGATAGTATGCTACAGGAAACTCTAAATATTTCCCTACAGGAAATGTGTAGAGCTGGATGTTTCCAGAACTTTTCTCTGCTTGGAGTATGATCATCCAGTTGTGTCCCAGAATTTATCCATTCCACTGGAATGGGCCCAGAAATAGCAGTGAATTGAGCATTGCTCCATGTGCCTAAATTTTATTGGAATATCCCTGTTATGAGATTTTTTATTAACACAGTCCTCCACTAGTGAAGGTAGAATTTTCCCATTCAAACTTATTGCAATGAAAGAATAGAATGCATAGAAAAGTAACAAACTATAAATTTATTAACCCAAGCAAATAACATATTTGAAACATATTGGCTACATGTTGTGCCCAAAATGAACATTGAGATTGCAATAATGCTCTTGTGATTCCAGAAAATTGCACACGCTCACAATTAAAACGTTCACACTAAATCTGTGATACAAGCATACAAATAAAAACTCTAGCATTGTATTGTAATTGTCACATGCGTTCAATCCATGATAAAGCATCCACAAGACCAGTGCATATCCTAAACACAATCGATTCATCATTTGGAAACTATGCATTGAATCGATCTCCGACCCTTTCAGAATAAAGAGTATAATGTTGACCAACTTTGTCAAAATATAGAAATGGTTCAACAGTGAATTGCATGGATCAAAACCAGTCGAGCAAATTTCACTGCGTTGTCTAAAGAGTGCAACAAGAGAAACTGGTCCCACCAGAGAAGAGGCCTTGCAACTGATGTGTGATGTGTCATCTCTGGGGCTCTGTATACATTGAGAAGTTTGCAGGTCCCAAACCTGTGGATTTGTTTACACAATGTCAAATATCAAATCATCTGAAATTCGAGACATACATTTTCTAGAATTGCAGGTGCATGAAAAACATTAAAACTCGCAAGGAAGACACTGTTTAATCAGAGCACGGTTATTTCTAAACCAGACCAGTTTAAGGAAAAGTTTTTATCTTATTGTGTAAACAAAAAAAAAGCAGTGGAGAGGAAGCAAAGAAAATTACTCTTCTTGTGTGGTCCATGGAAGCGGAATAAAATGTGTCTGCCCCTGATACTAGTGAGACAACAACTGCAGCAGAGTTGTTCAACATCCACGCCAAAATGGTGCCATCCTATGGAATGGAAAGTCAAAAAAATCGGCAAGGCGATAAAGTGTAATGAAATATTACTTAGACTCTACTTAACAAGGAAAAACACATGAAGTAGATGATTAAAAAATCCAAGGCAGAAGACGAACTTGTGTTCCACCAAAAGTCATTTGATTAGCAACAACCAGGGCATGAACTTGTCCCCTACATCCATCTAAAGATAGCTATGTTGCAACGAGAGCATTCCGTTAGCCGATAGGATCATAGCACAGTGGATGTATTCGGATTATGTTGTGAGGGAAGAGCACATGAGGAGCTGCACATGTGGGAGATATGAGCGTGGGTCACTTTTGCATGAAGGGGTGATCACAGAAGCATAAACTGGAGGCCGTTGATTACAACAAAAGTTTTACAGGTTGTCTCACCTTCTCAAGCTGTCTGGGAAGCCCATTTGCATACTTTAAGTTCACCCTTTCCGTCTCCAGTGAAAAATAATCCATCACATCCAATCTTAAATTGTCGCACCTCATTTCTTGAGAATAATCTGCCTCGTTCTCTGAACCCGAGACAAACATATAAATGTTATTATAACAAGATAATAACATCGATGCATAGCATGATCCACGGTCTCAACACCAATTTAAAAATTAACATTGTGAACTACAAAATGAGTGCGTAAAAGATCTCCTAGTCCCTGAAATATTTTTAAAATGGGCAGAAAATGACCCTGAAACAACCCAGAGGCATTCCAGGATCCAACCTGTTGCCGTTCTCAGAGAAAAAAAAACATTTCAATTTCCCAATACTTGAGTGGGCGTTCTCCTCTTTTACAATGATTGAACATTCAAAAATAGAACACCTCCCCTACTGAAAGATAGAACTCGTGAATTTGCATCTATGAAAGGTTAAAGCAATACTGTGAAGCATGCAAAAATCGCTACAACCATTGGCATGAACTTGAGAGAAGGTATACTTACGATGGAAGGTCGTAAAGGCGCACACTGTTATCATTGCAAGAACAAAGCAGAACAGGCTTGGCTTGTCCATCATTCATTCCACACAGTGCAAGAACACCCTGTGAGAAGGTAAACCCATAAATATTAACTCCACTTAAAACTTAAAAGTTGATTACGAGGAAATAAACATAAACCTTGCATTATCTAGTGACTAGATAGGATTATTTGACTCAATTCTTGCATCGTAAACAGAAAGCAAAATATCATTTTATATATATGGGCTTACCGCATTAGAACAAAAACAATAAAAGAAACCAGTTCAAATTTATAACACATCAGTGAATATGCGCAGTTAATATTCCAATAAAATGCATCAATTTTTCCTACCATAATGATTTTTAGAAAGTTGAGATGGCTCTCTAGATACATGTTGTATCTCTTAACGATATGAATCCATCAAGGATCCATAGCTGATACAAATCTAGGCATACCCACAAATCTGCCAACACAATGCTAGGATTGGTTGAAGAGGTCCTCACCTTAAGTGTTTTAGACTTAGTGGAAGACAAGTGGGCACATTTTTCAATTTGGTTGTTGTAAGTTTGAAGATTATTGCAGACACTTGAAGCAAATTTCAAGCCAATGGTTATAGACCTAATGAGAAGAGCTCTCTGTACAATAGCCAATGAGGATGAAAAGATTGAGGAACTTTGAAAGCTCACTTATGAGTTATTGACGAACCAAGTTAAAATACTAATTGATATCTCAGGCTCATGGACATAATAAGAAACATTCTTTATCGCTAAAAAGGATTTGAAATCCATGACTATCGGAGAAGAATGTGATGAACCCAAAATGAGAAGAGTATGGAACCATCTTTAGATTGTTTTTGTGAGTATAAAAGACCAAGCTCAAGCTCAGGGGGAGAGGACCCATAAAATCCATTTGCAGCAGTGACCTTCCAAACAACAACATACTTCTGAGCTCAGTCATCACTTATATCAGAACTATAGAACAACAGATTTAAAGTGCAGCATAAGTCCATGATGACAACAGGGTACTTGGTACATGGACATCAATAAGAAATGGAATAGTGTGAACAGCAGATAGTACTGCATACTATTGATGAGGACATATTCACTCCAGTACCAAACGACCAGCTTGTAGATTTAATAAAAAGAGGAAAGTCCACTTATCAGCTGATTCAAGGATCTCTCATCTCAGACTTTCAAGCATAGAACTCATGCATGACAGTTACAACAGAGGCACAACCATCAAATATGCAGCCCGACAAGGCATTAAGGGCAATGTAATATCACTTGACCATAATTTGGAAATTGTAGAATTCACTTCACAAACTTGGTTGAGAACTTGCTGTTTGTCTACTTTGAAAGGATGATATGAACATAGCAAGGGTTGCTATATAGACTGAGTTTTGGGGGCAGCCTGACACCTACAACAGTCCTCCCAAAAAAAGAAACGGTGTGATCTAAAGTTTGGTCAAAGGACAGTTTGGATGAAGGTTTAAATCCTTATTTTGAGATGGTTTGTTGAAGCTTTGCAGCAGAATTAACATTGGTAGTGCTTTTGGACCATATTCACATTTCTTGTTGAGCATTCTAAAGCACAAAACTTGGGTTGTATAGAGTTATTTGTGATGATAGTAATAAGGAAAGGAATGTGAAGTATGATCAATCTCCAAGAGAATCTACATTTGATATATCAAAAAGTGGTCTAATTCTTAATCTGCAAGACATGAAATGATGTCATGATAAGAAGATCAGATCTGCAGCGCAAGAAGAAGCAAATTAAAAAGCAGACTTGTGATTTAAGAGAAAAAGGACATTGATAAGTATATTGACAGTACCTTGACAACGACAAAGGCAGCCAGAATAAAAGTGTTGATTGACACGGGGAGAGATGGCATAGGAGCCAACACTTCAGCATGATCCCAATATTCCAAAAATCATTTTTTGTGTTTGGGCATTGTGAAGCTTTTAATAACTCAGTATTTAACCCTTTGTCATGAATGTCAAAGGGGGAGAGTAATTGAAGAAGGTTGCCATCAATGACAAAGGGGGATTTTGTTGAGCATAGGTTGTCATTGATGACACCCATTAATGACAAAGGAGACAAAGGCAAGATAAATGATTGATGACATGGTACGGTATGGGCATTGGACACCAAACGGGCCAAATGACCCATTATGTGGTCATTTGTGGCTTGATGGGGTCATGTAACCTTTGGACAGGGTTATGAGAATGCTCTTGCATGTGGTAAGTTGGAGCTTGAAGCCTTGATATGGCACACTTGTTGCTTGGTGATGGTTTGACTTGACATTTCTTTTGAAGTTGTTGAAGAAGTTTTCGAAGCACTTCTTACTTGAAGAATCCTATGATTCGTTGCAGTCTTGCTGAAGTCCTTGGTTTTATGTTTTTGAGGAAGCCCTTGAACTTGATGATATGACAGCCCAATTAAAAGGGACTAAAAATCATTCAAATGGAGAAGTCCGCCAAGCTGGAACATCTCAATCATCCAAGATAAAGTCTCAAGGACGACCTAGGCAAGAGACAGGGATAAAACAACCACAAAAGAAGGAAAGGATATTACTAACTTACAAATTGGACAACCTCTAAAAAGATTTTTTTAATTCAAATTAAAAATCTTAAACCACCAAGCAAGTCGGCTCAGTCAAAGTATTTAAATATTATAGAATATTATATATACTAGTTCGGCCCAGTAAATTATGGAAAATCTGTATAAATAGGCAGCTCACCTCATTTTCTAAGCTGCAATTTGTGGTAACAAATGTAGCTCTGAATTTCGCGTTTCTGAGGCAGCCGCAGTAAAAATCAGGTGTGCATTTTGTGGAAGATCAAGCTCTGAATTTCGGGTCAATATTAGACTGTGGAAGCCCAGTAAAGATACAAGTTCTTAAATCTGATTTTCGGGTGCACTAATAAGACTGAGAATGAAGTGTGTATCCTCTGATTTTCAATGTTGACAAAGACAGTTTGAAGACAGCGACAGGCACAGTTCACATGTTTTGAAGTTTTATTTTATCCTCTGAATTCGACACGAGTCTAGCAATTAAAGCTCGGATACACAAGCCAGATTGAAGTCGTCCTGATGGAATCCGAAGGTCTGTATACAGTGGAACATTGAGGTCATCCTATAGGCATCCAAAGATTTGAAGGCATCTGAAGAGAATTGAGTGGAAGTATGAGTCTTGGCATGTGGATGACTCTGAAGAATTAGAAGTTTTTTTTTAATTCAAAATCAGAGTTGAACATTATGTTGAGGAGTTTTTGCATCATCAAAAGACCAGTAGTATATCTTATTGAAGGGCAGCGCTGAAACAATGATACTATCATGGTATGACAGTGACATTAACTTTGATTAGACAACTGAATTGATAGCGGTTGATTTAATAGTTACAGCAATACCATTGCAGATTGAGCAAGCCTTGATGTCAGTGACAGCCATGACATAACAGTGATTGATTTGACAGTGACTGGTTGATAACATGATAGTGGGCATTGATGATTTGATAGAGATAGCCAAATGATTGACATGACAAGTGAGTGACAGAGTTGATGTAATTGTGATGATGTGCTTGTTTGACAGCATGTTGTTTGATGGCAATGATGACATGAAGAGTAAGTTGATGTAATGTTACAAGGATGTAATTTGTATGTATACAAGCTGCGCGTTGTACATGTTTTCTTTGTTGGATCTAAGAAGAGACCAAGCTGAGTCTTGGAATAGAAGTTGGCGCTTCTGATTCAGTTGAAGCTGATTGACCGCACGGTTTTAACTGTTTGAATCTAAGATAATAAAGTTTACAAATTCATCTTATGAAGTGTTTGTGTTTTCTATGTAATTGATTGATGTTATTATACTTATGATGATCTTTGTTTTAGTAGCTAAAGGAAATTAAAATCATAAATAACGTTGGACCACTTATTCACCCACCCCCTCTCACTGTGCTATTGTGTCTAGCAGAATGGTCGGTGGATCTTTACCTTGGTTTCTTAGAGAACCTGGAAGGTGATCTACTCAAAGTAATCGAGTACTCAAGGGCATTAGGTAGGATGTTGGCTGCTTTTAATTCAACTTTTCTTGCTCTTATTCCTAAATTGGACAGTCCTATTTCCTTTGATGAATTTCTCTGATATCCCTCCACATCGATATTTATAAGATAGTGGCAAAAATTATAGCAAAAAGAGTTAACAAGGTTTTATCGAGGGCTATCTTTGGAGAGCAGTTTGGGTTCTTCGCTCAGGGAACAGATATATGATGTTATTGGTGCGGTCTATCTTTAGATGTATATAGCAGATGAGGTTTAGTTTCAACTGATTTTCAATGGTTCACTTTGTCCAGTGAGTTGGGAACTTGATTAAAGGAAGGGTAGTTTTGTCAAGAAACATATCGCCTTTTTTTGTTTTGTCTTGTTTTCGTTGACAAGACCAGAGGGAAGCTTATAGATCGATGATTTGCACAATGTCCGGGAAATGTAATTTTGTTCACTCTTTTGATGATATAAACTTAGAAAGGCACCGAAACCACCTGATAAATCGCAAAATGTAAGAGTTGCAAAAATCTAGAACATGTATAACAAATCTAATAATATATTATTTGGAAATAGCCCCAGGTTAAAAAAGATATAGAGGCAACACCGAGCCCATGTATTGGTTACCCGTCTCTGATTTCAGAGCCTAAGGCTACTTGAAAAACACACTGCGACGTAGCTTGGTACATAAATCATAAAGAGAGAGCATATTTAAAAAGAGATAGCATTGCACTGCAGCTTATAAGTAAGCAAGCCCTTCCATGGGTGAAAAACTAGTTACAAGATGTTTGCAGTCACGATAGATAGTAAGGATATAAATAACGCACATGTTCTTCATTATGAGTATAAGTCGCTTCAAGGGCTCCATTTGATGTAGCATCCCATACCTGCATTTAATGAGGTAAAAAATCCAATTAGGTTTGCACACATTATGTATTTCCATAAAGACGCAATAACATATCAAGAAACCGCACTCACCTTCACTGTGTTGTCTAAAGAGCATGACAAGAGAAACTGGTCCCAGCAGATAAGAGACATCACAACTGACGTGTGATCTCTCAGGGTCTGTATACATTGAAAAGTTTCCAGGTCCCAAACCTGTGAATTTGTGAACGCATTGTCAGATATGAATCATCTGAAATCAAAACATACTTCATTATCATAATTGCAGGCACATGAAGAACATCAAAGCTTGCAAATTCAATGTACTATTATTTCTAAACCAAACGAGTTCAATGCAAGGAAAATAAGTTATCTTATTGTGTAAACAAATACCGGACAAGAAGCAAAGAAACTTACTCTTATTGTGTGGTCCATGGAACCAGAGTAAAGTCTGTCTGTCCCTAAGACCAACGAGAGAACTAGCAGTGTATGCCCTGTAAGGGAAGCTGCAACTTCAAAGATGTTGGTTGCAGAATTAAATTTCCAAACCAAAATAGTGCCATCCTGCAGAATGCAAAGTTGAAAAAATCAGCGGGGCTATAAAACCAAAATATAATAAAATCATTACCTAGGTTTTACTTATCAAAGCAAAACACATGACACAAATTATTACAGAAGGTACGGCAGAAGACTTACTTGTGTTCCAGCAAAAAGCATTTGCTTGACGACAACCAAGGCATGAACTTGTCCTCTAGGGCCATCCAAAGATATCCCTGTCGAGGTAAGATCATTGAAAACCTGAAAAGTAAATCCACCGTGTTAGCTTTAGACACCATTATTTTAAACTCAATTATAAGGCTAGGCTTAGGCTAAGGCTTTCAAACTACCTTGACGGCGTTAGAAACACCAACAAATACCAATGGGCCCTCGCTGACCAGGCACCCAACTTCACTAACAAAATCCAAGGGGATATCCGTCCCTTGCCCTGTATGGTAGTCGCAGGCTATAAGCTTGTTCTCTTGGACAGCAGAATAGAGTTTGTCAATCGCTGGATCAGATGAAAATGCAATCCCTTGGATAGGCTGGAGGAAGCAAGTAAGCAAGTGTTAAAGTGTCAAATAAATATGCAAAAAAAATAAGGAAACCAAGAAACACAGAGTTTATTTGAATGAATTGAGTAAACAGTTATGATGCTCGTAAGGATAGGCTGGAGGAAGCAAGTAAGCAAGTGTTAAAGTGTCAAATAAATATGCAAAAAAAATAAGGAAACCAAGAAACACAGAGTTTATTTGAATGAATTGAGTAAACAGTTATGATGCTCGTAAGGATAGGCTGGAGGAAGCAAGTAAGCAAGTGTTAAAGTGTCAAATAAATATGCAAAAAAAATAAGGAAACCAAGAAACACAGAGTTTATTTGAATGAATTGAGTAAACAGTTATGATGCTCGTAAGGATAGGCTGGAGGAAGCAAGTAAGCAAGTGTTAAAGTGTCAAATAAATATGCAAAAAAAATAAGGAAACCAAGAAACACAGAGTTTATTTGAATGAATTGAGTAAACAGTTATGATGCTCGTAAGGATAGGCTGGAGGAAGCAAGTAAGCAAGTGTTAAAGTGTCAAATAAATATGCAAAAAAAATAAGGAAACCAAGAAACACAGAGTTTATTTGAATGAATTGAGTAAACAGTTATGATGCTCGTAAGGATAGGCTGGAGGAAGCAAGTAAGCAAGTGTTAAAGTGTCAAATAAATATGCAAAAAAAATAAGGAAACCAAGAAACACAGAGTTTATTTGAATGAATTGAGTAAACAGTTATGATGCTCGTAAGGATAGGCTGGAGGAAGCAAGTAAGCAAGTGTTAAAGTGTCAAATAAATATGCAAAAAAAATAAGGAAACCAAGAAACACAGTGTTTATTTGAATGAATTGAGTAAACAGTTATGATGCTCGTAAGACGTATTTTTGTGAATATATGAACAACTCCACTGTCTTTGTGAAATCTGGAATAATGATATCATTATTTATCTGAAGACTAAAGCCCTAAACGGATAACATATGTAGTTACTCTTTGTATTTGTTTAATTGTAGAATTGGAGGACCATAATCCAGATCAAGCAGAGGGCGGCTGTGTAGAACCGATGCATAAGTAATACTTAGGATAAGGATTGCAGAGAAAACAAATTGGCTTTGGGAGAACGTAGACGAGCACGAACCAAAGGAACAAAGTTCATAGGCACTTCGTTAGAATCAAACAGGATAGGGTTCGAGTCAAAATATTTTCGAAGGATATTTGAGTTTTCTGCACAAGAAAACGGTTTTGTGAGTCGAATTGACTCTGTGAGGGAATGCTCATGCCAAGCCAGAGAAAGTGTATGCATTGTTGAGTGTGAATTTTAAGGAATGCATCTTCTGTACATCAGAAGTGAATGAGTTATTTAGAAAAGTACATCAGGGTCAGTGTGAGCCCCTGCGTCTGTTGAGAACTGAGCTGGTGTACGGTGATACTGCCTGCATCATAGAGCAAGGAAACGAATAAGAAACCTAAACATACCTTGTAACAGTGGCCGACCAGCTTATTCAGGAAAGTGACGTCGGAAGCTCCACCAACAAAGGAGTGGAAGTATTTGCAGTCGTGTCCTGCGTGCTTGCAATTGCCTGCAAGCCAGTACCTGCACACTTTTTGAATCTTCTTTTGGGTATGCACTCTCTTGATTCCGTAGCTGTAGGAGGAGGTCGATCCTCTTGCGGGTTTCTCTACCAAGATATCGATGTCCATTTTGTCCATCTCTAATCTGTTTTGGCTTCTTCGTGCTTCGTCGCGGAAATAGGTTTTGGCTTCTTGCTTCTTCTCTGTTTTGTCTTCTTGCCTTGACTGAGAAAATCTTCTCTGTATTGACTTCTTGCAGCCTTCACCAGGAGAATCTTCTTGCTTCTTCTCTGAGCACGAAAAAACCTTCAGTGTTGTTCTTTGTTTTGGATTCTTGCTTCCAGCACGAAAATCTTTCTTGCTTGCACGAAAAAAAATTCAGTGTTCTTCTCTGTTTTGGATTCTTTCTTGCCTTCAGTGTTGTTCTTCTTCTCTGTCTTGTCTTCTTGCCTTGACCGGGAAAATCTTCTCTGTTTTGGCTTCTTGCAGCCTTCAATGGGAGAATCTTCTTGCTTCTTCTCTGTTTGAGAGCGAAAAACTTTGTGTGTTTTGGCTTCTTGCTTTGAGCACAAAAATCTTTTGTGTTCTTCTCTATTTTAGCTTCTTGCTTCCAGCACGAAAATGTTTCTTGCTTGCACGAAAAAAAACCTTCAGTGTTCTTCTCTGTTTTGGCTTCTTGCTTGAACCTTCAGTGTTCTTCTTCTTCTCTGTTTTGGCTTCTTGCATCCTTCAACAGGAGAATCTTCTTGCTTCTTCTCTGTTTGAGAACGAAAAACCTTCAGTGTTTTGGCTTCTTGCTTTGAGTAAGAAAATCTTGTGTGTTCTTCTCTGTTTTGGCTTCCTGCTTTCTGCAAGACAATCTTCTGTGTTTTGGCTTCTTCTTGTTTCTTTGCTAGTTTGGTCTTTTCCTCTTAGCGCCAAAAACAAAACAAATAAAATCGTATTTGTGCTTCGAGGGGGGATTTATTTTTTACTTTCTTTCTAGGTTTCATATGTTTATATATATATATATGTGTGTATTTAGTTTTTCACAAAAAGTCTTTTAATTTTTTTATGTAACGGTAATGCAATTAATATCATCATTATATTGTTTTTTTATTATGGATTTGATTTTTTTCATTTCTTTAAATGTTTTTTTATTATAGATTTGATTGGAATTAGTAGAGTGTGGTATAGATTGTTGGCAAAGTAATTTCAAAAGATTTGGAATAATATTTTGGGTATTTTTTTTTCCTTTTTTCACAATTTTTTTTATTCTTTTATGTGATGGTAATGCAAATATATCACATTTAAATGTTTCTTGATTATAGATTTGATTGGCACGAGTAGAATGTGGTATAGATCGTTAGTATATTAATTTCAAAAGATTTGTAATAATACTTTGGGTATTCACAAGAAACAAAAATAAATAAATAAATGACTAAACAATTCCACTTGTCTAAGTCTAAGATGATTTTAAATTTGTGTTTTTGTTTTTTCCTTGCTTGATCTTCTCCTTCTCTTTGTAGCTTTCATGCATTAAAATCATTCAATTATCCTCCTCTTCGGAGCTTTGTATCTTTTATACATTTCTTTCATTTCTATTACGATCTCTCTTTCATGAATTTCTTTCATTTCTATTTTTGGCAGCGTTCGTGCATTTCTTTGCTTATCCTTCATGCTAAAGCACCTATATCAGTTATCCATGTTAATATGAATTTGACTAGTATGGGTAGAGTGACATATGGATGGTTTCCATGGTGACGTACTTAGACTCGTAGAATTTCAAAATATCTATAATAATATTACAAGATCAGTGGTTGCAATCTCTATTATGCCTAGAAACATCGTTATTGTTTTGGAAATCCAAATTACCAAGGTGACATCAATAGTACCAACAAAGGCAACTCAGAAGTCCATCCTAAAGGTGGCCACGAGGTAATTAATATATTGATGAAGCTTCCATTGTTATTCCAATCGTTGAGTACAAAAATATCCTTAACATTCTGTATATATTT
Organism: Pseudotsuga menziesii; assembly: GCA_001517045.1. Taxonomy (NCBI): domain Eukaryota; kingdom Viridiplantae; phylum Streptophyta; class Pinopsida; order Pinales; family Pinaceae; genus Pseudotsuga; species Pseudotsuga menziesii. The sequence goes on from LPNX011200330.1 coordinate 26,257, forward strand.
GGGGATATTTTATTTTTCAATTCCCTCTTGAAGCTTTCATTAGGAAATGGGCCGGGGAGGTTTCGAAGTCACATGGGTGGCGTTGTGTGCACATGCGTAGCTTGAATAAAGGCTTCTCATTGTTCTACTTTAAATATAGACTCATGTTCCTGAAGTTATCGACTGGGACCCATGTATCTATAAGAACAACTTGGTATTTTGCTCCCCCTAGAGTTAGGGTTTTTGTGTTGATTAGGAACTCAAGTTATCTTTCTATGCAGGGCTTCAATTTCGTGTTATTTTTATGCAGCTCTAGTCATTTTCGTATTGTATCTCAATACATGTTGGCACATTTATCTATCATGAGCCTGGATGGTTCTTTAGTGCTCATTCCTTGTGTGGGGTTTTAATTAAATTCTATCTCATCAAAGATTTTAAGGAAATGGTCTTGTTTAGGGTAGTCGAGAAGACGATTACACATCCTACCAAGTGAGTCAACCTACCTAATACATAGTTACAACGCCAAGGCATAGAGCACAGTATCTTTGAGCAACAACTTGACCCTTAAAAGTCCTGTGATTTTTTGGTTGTCGAGTCATCTCTTAAGAAAACACCACCTTCATTGTCTTTTTCATATTCACAAAACCATTCCCAGTGAGGACGCATACGAAATGAAGCACCCGAGTCGACCAGCGATACAGGAAGACTTAAACACACTGAAACTAGAAGATCGCAAGTTCAGAGAATATATGGAATTTCTGTAAAATAATTAAAAATAAATTAGAACCCTTACGATTTTGTGTTTGGTTTCTTGATTCGTTGGTTCAATCCTACAGAAAACATATAAATTATCTCAGATCCATCTTAACCCTATACCTATCAAATATCGAGAGGGGTCAAATATTTATTTATCGATTCGAAGAAAAAAATGCAATTATCGTATATAAATGGAAATGGAAATGTATTAATTTGTTTTTAAGAAATCGAGACCTTTATGCTCGTGTGTTA
>LPNX011200330.1:33496-57246 GCA_001517045.1 Pseudotsuga menziesii
TCAATCTCTTGCACTTAGAATACTAGTGTTTCACAGAAGCCTCTCAAAAACGAATCTCGTCTTATTGAGGTGGGTATGGACAAATATTCCCTTCATGAAGGATTTCTTCTCCATAGAAACATGTAGAATATCAACATAAGGGAAAGAAGAATGTAGAGGATGGTCCATGAAACATGTCACCTCTCTCTAGTTACTCCAATGAAAAGTACTAAGAAAATGACTTCAACAACAAGTCCGACGTCATGCTCATTCCATCAAATTCCACTGATTATAAATGATGTCAATCCATAAGGGCTATCCCACATTGATTATATGAATTAACGTGTTTGCAACGTGACATATGGTTGGTGACAGGGAGCTTATTTCGTGTCATGCATACATTATTTGGATGATGATAGTTCGATCATCCCTGCAAAAGTTATCATAAACAATGGCCACACTGAGAGGGGGGGTGATTTAGTGTGTGAGCAATTTAAACCTTTTTACTTTCAATTAACTAATTAGAGTATATCAAGCATTGTGATACCGATCACATTACCATATTCATCAGTTAAATCATAAGCACAACAAACACATCAAAGATACACAAGAATATTTTTAATGTGAACTTTATTTATGGTAATGAAAGACTACAATCTTATCGATTACAATCAGTGCCAACTGATGAAAAGAGCACTGACTCGCAAAACAGGACCCAACATGGTTTTCTTAGCTCCAACTAGGAAAGGGTTGAGGAGTCCAAACCTCAAGTGGAAGATTCAACTTGCATCAAGATCTGCTCATGTATCTCTGCACATCAACCTCTGCTGGTCCACTTTTGCTCATCATCCATTCCTGTGCACTGCAAGAGGGACTTTGTGGCATCAATAACTACATGTGGGGCCACTACAAGTCCATGGTGGCATCAATGACAACTTCAATCAACAGTAGGAGGTCATTTTATGCTATAACAAGGGATATCGAACATAGAGCTCTCAGAGGTAGGCCTGATATGGATAGGAACATCCTTTGAGGGCGAGATGTGAACCTATAGTAGAAACCAGGACAACAAAGAAAAAAAATTGAATAAAAGAATGTAAACACTGAAAATATTTTTTTTTTAACTATGCAAACCACTGTCGAATTTTCGACGTCTTGTGGCCACGTTAGACGAGGTGGCAATAGCTCTGAGAAGACCACTTGTTGGATAACCAACAAGCACTCATCGCAAATTCCGAGGACCTGCGGCCTCGTTCGACGAGGTGGCCATAGCTCCGACAAGCGAGACCGTCAGACTTTCGAGGAAAAAGCGTAAAAAATTCGACAAACGTTATCTTTAATTCGACGGCATAATCCAAATTTTTTTAGAGAAGAGTTGTCTGACATTCTACAAAGAGACGTCGGAGTTTCAACGAGTAGGAAGTCGGAGTTTCGACGAGAAGGTGTCGGACCTTCGACGACGTAGGGATGAAAGCTTCCGGCTTAGTACGTTGAAAAATCGACGGGTATTGGCATGTCGTCAAATATCCGACGTTATTCCAACGACAACAAAAAAAATTGAGTTTCTCGAATAAACGACAGGTTATTGTCGAATTTCAGACATGGCAACCGTCGGATTTTGGGCTCAAATTTTGTTGTGATTACTGACATCAGCCACTTTTCATATACTGAAAAATGAAATCAACTTCTTTGCATCAACCTGAAGCCTACACATTGTGTTTGATGAGTCATGGAAGTCCTAGGTGATAGTGGAAACAACCACCCCCTTCCAAGTTGCTTTCAAGTGTAACTTTTGGCTCTCCTCCACTGACTTGCAAGTGCTCTAAAAGTTGCACAAGTGCATCTCTTTTCGCAAAATTTTAAATTGCATGGCCTTTGGAGGTACCGATTAAAGGCGATTACACCTGATATAAATGATCAAGCATTGCGCTTGGAGGTTTTCATTAAAGATGATTTGCATGTGAGGTAAAATGATCAAGCAATGATTTGAATGCACGGGGGTGGACTTATCCAAATTGAGTGAGGCATGAACGCCACAATAATCTACTTTAAAGGAAAAGAGATTTGAAATATTGCACAGAGATTTCATTTGGAGAATCTTTAAAATTATTGTTTTCTAACAATTTATTGCAATCTAGGGATTTCTATAAGGGTTGTTTAAAATTCAATTCAATATTGAGCAAATTTGGAAAGGTCGACGGTTTACCATGAAATTCTATGGTTCCTATCATATTTTTGCATGGTTCGAAATTTCATTTATTCCATTCAAAGACCTGTGGTTGCACTAACCGTGTAGATATTGTTGGCCATGGCACACCTCATTCATCAAGCACAAGGCCTCGATGATCTCCTTGTGGGGTAGTTTCAATTGCACAAGGAGAGCATTCGACCACTTGTACTAGTGAAAATGAAGACTGGGTTTTATTTAAAGAATTGAAGCTAGGATCACGCTCCATTCGAGTTTTAACCACTGGATATCAAATGTTTGAACAAATCTGAGAGGAATGTGCCATTTGCTCTAAATAAACCATTGGAATTTTAACCACTCGATTTCAAATGTTTGAAAAAATCTGAGAGGAATGTGGCATTTACTCTAAATAAACCATTGGAGTTTTAACCCCTAGATTTCAAATGTTTGACCAAATATGAGAGGAATGTGGCATTTTCTAAAATAAAAAGTTCGATGAAGTTGCAAGCTTGACACTTATATAGTGGCCTCATTTACCCTCTGGTAGTGTGTAGGATTTCTAACTGCAAAGAAGGAATTGATCCTAAAAATTTAGTGGAAGTATTGGGTGATCCAATGTCACATTTAAGAATCTGGATAGAGTTTAGCATATTGAATCCTTGTTGCAGATATGGTTGTCCTCTTCTTAGGTAACAAAGGTACTTACTTTTTTTAGCGAGCAATATGACCATTGAAAAGTAAGCCAAAATCTTGTGTAGGGGAGTGATTATCTGCCTTCTCCACACAAAAGGTTTGTTTTATTTTGTTGTGCTTTCTCCATGTTGAATGCAATTTGCAATTTCCCTTTAATATTGAAATCTAAAATTACTCTTTTCTATTTCGAAATAGAAAATCACACTTTTGGAATAAAAAATTCTCATTTTTGGAGTAGACAATTAACACATTTACAATTGGAATTTGCACTTTTGGGTTTTAAATTATTAAAAACTCACTCTCCAATAAAAAGTCTTAGTTTTGAAAACCAATATTGAAAATTTGAGAATTCAAATTTGAAGTGCCGGTGTTAACATTTTCAATATTAAAATGCATGTTTTTTTCATATTGATTTTGGTTATCTATTTGAAATTTAATGGAATCGAGATTTAAAAATATTACAGTGTGATTTAAAAAGCACGATACTTGCTTCGAGGCCTTTTTAATGTAACGAAACTTTGATTCTCGGTAATGTTGTCATCCAACTAAACGATAGAAGTAGAGGTTATAGTCCCAATATAATCATCCAGCTACTTGGTTTTAGGACTGGAGCTTCTTGAAATGGAAATTTTAATGTGAACTTATAAACTAGCAGGGAGCAACTTATTTATATATTGCCGACATCAACCACTTTTCATATACTAAAAAATGAAATCAACTTCTTTGCGTCAACCCGAATCCTACACATTGTGTTTGATGAGTCATGGAAGTCATAGGCGACAGTGGAAACAACCACCCCCTTCCAAGTTTCCCTTCAAGTGTAACTTTTGGCTCTCCTCCATCGACTTGCAAGTGCTATAAAAGTTGCACAAGTGCATCTCCTTTCGCAAAATTTTAAATTGCATGGCCTTTGGAGGTACTGATTAAAGGCGATTTACACGTGATATAAATGATCAAGCATTGACTTTGGAGGTTTTCATTAAAGTTGATTTGAATGTGAGGTGAAACGATCAAGCAATGATTTGAATGCACGGGGATGGACTGATCCAAATTGAGTGAGGCATGAACGGACCAATAATCTACTTTAAAGAAAAAGATATTTGAAATATTGCACAGAGATTTCATTTGGAGCAATCTTTAAAATTATTGTTTTCTAACAATTTATTGCCCTCTAGGGATTTCTATAAGGGTTCTTTAAAATTCAATTCAATATTGAGCAAATTTGGGAAGGCCGACGGTTTGCCACGAAATTCTATGGTTCCTATCATATTTTTGCATGGTTCGAAATTTCATTTATTCCATTCAAAGACCTCTGGTTACACTGACCGTGTAGATATTGTTGGCCATGGCTGGCCTCATTCATCATGCACAAGGCCTCGATGATCTCCCCGTGGGGTAGTTTCAATTGCACAAGGCGAGCATTCAATTACTTCGACCACTGAAAATGAAGACTGGGTCTTATTTAAAAACTTGAAGCTAGGATCACGCTCCATTCGAGTTTTAACAACTGTATTTCAAAGGTTTGAACAAATTCGAGAGGAATGTGCCATTTGCTCTAAATAAACCATTGGAGTTTTAACCACTCGATTTCAAATGTTTGAAAAAATCTGACAGGAATGCGGCATTTGCTCTAAATAAACCATTGTAGTTTTAACCACTAGATTTCGAATGTTTGAACAAATATGAGAGGAATGTGGCAATTGCTATAATAAAAATTTCGATGAAGTAGCAAGATTGACACTTATATATTGGCCTCATTTACCCTCTGGTAATGTTTAGGCTTTCTGACTGCAAAGAAGGAATTCATCCTAAAAATTTAGTGGAAGTATTAGTTGATCCAATGTCACATTTAAGAATCTGGATAGAGTTTAGCATATTGAAGCCTTGTTGCAAATATGGTTGTCCTCTTCTTGGGTAGAAAAGGTACTTACTTTTTTTCGCGAGCAATATGACCATTGAAAGGGAAGCCAAAATCTTGTGTAGGGGAGTGATTATCTGCCTTATCCACACAAAAGTTTTGTTTTATTTTATTGTGCTTTCTCCATGTTGAATGCAAGTTGCAATTTCACTTTAATACTGAAATCTAAAATTACTCTTTTCTGTTTCAAAATCCATAATTTCGAAATAGAAAATCACATTTTTGGAATAACAAATTCTCATTTCTGGAGTAGGCAATTAACACATTTACAATTGGAATTTGCACTTTTGGGTTTTAATTTATTAAAAACTCACTCTCAAATAAAAAGTCCTAGTTTTGAAAACCAATATTGAAAATTTGAGAATTCAATTTTGAAGTGCTGATGTTAACATTTTCAATATTCAAATGCATGTTTTTTTCATAAAGATTTTGCTTAACTATTTGAAATTTAATGGAATCGAGATTTAAAAATATTGCAGTGTGATTTAAAAAGCATGATAGCCGCTAAAAATATTGACCAAAAAGTGTGTTGAATGTTATGTTGAGTGAAGAGGATGAATTAAGATCCATGTCATTGAGCGAAGAGGATGAATTAAGATCAATGTCCAATGTAGTAAAAGATTCTATGTCGTCGAGTGAAGACGATGAATTAAGATCGATGTCTAATGCAGTAAAAAAAATAATAACGAATGTTACGCAAATTTAAAGAAGTTTTAGGATTTTTTTGGGATGCCTAGAATAGTGTCTTTGTCTATCTAAATATCCAATTTATAAATTAGAGAATACTATGGTTGATTTGCACAGTGTATGTATGTTTATTTTGAGTGTGTAAAACACAAGTTTTTTTTGACATTTTGGAATTTTTATACGACTCGTCTCCACAAATATATTCCATGCCATAGAGTGCTAGATATTGATTTGGATTTTAACAACGACATTGTGTTCAGTTTAAGAGAATAATACATACCATTTGATGTTAATATAGGTAACTTGTTTAGCCCCTTGATCCAATCTATGAATAAAGGTTTGTGTAACCCATGGGGGATGCTTTGGCCAACGCCGTGCTTGACCATATAAAATACCTTATCATTGGTCATGTGATGAACACATCCACCTAACTATTTAAAATGAGCTACATTGGCATAGGATATGTTTTTTACATGCTAAATTCAACTATAGATATACTTTATAATACAAAAGAAGACATCAAATCCCCACGATTACACTTTCTTGCTATCTCAAGATAAATTAATCAATACTCTTGCTATCTTAAGATAAACTAATCCATACACTTGCTAGGTTAAGATAAACTAATCCATACAAAATTAAGACTTTACAGATCGAAACTTGTGGGTACATGGACCTTGTCAATTGGATACAAGGTGTCTGAAGGCACAAGCCATATATGTATAGGCTCCAAGGCACTGGATGTGAGAATACTGGCATCATCCATTCCTGTGAACTGCAAGAGGGACTTTGTGGCATCAATAACTACATGTGGGGCCACTACAAGTCCATGTTGGCATCAATGACAACTTCAATCAACAAAAGTAAGACTTTATAAAACCCTCTGAAACACGATCAACCATGATATAACAATAAGGCCAAGAATCAATATTCACGGCATGAGGTCATTTTATGCTATAACAAGGGATATCGGACATAGAGCTCTCAGAGGTAGGCCTGATATGGATAGGAACATCCTTTGAGGGCGAGATGTGAACCTATAGTAGAAACTAGGACAACAAAGAAAAAAATCTGAATAAAAGAATGCAAACACTGAAAATATTTTTTTTTAACTATGCAAACCCCTGTCGAATTTTCGATGTGTTGAGGCCACATCCGACGAGGTGGCCATAGCTCCGAGAAGACCACTTGTCGGATAACCGGCGAGCACTCGTCGCAAATTCCGAGGACCCGCGGCCTCGATCGACGAGGTGGCCATAGCTCCGACAAGCGAGACCGTCAGACTTTCGAGGAGAAAGCGTAAAAAAATCGACAAATGTTTCCTTTAATTCGATGGCATAATCCAGATTTTTTTAGAGAAGAGTTGTCTGACATTCTACAAAGAGACGTCGGAGTTTCGACGAGAAGGAAGTCGGAGTTTCGACGAGAAGGCGTCGGACCTTCGACGACGTAGGGATGAAAGCTTCCGACTTAGTACGTTGAAAAATCGACGGGTATTGGCATGTCGTCAAATATCCGACGTTATTCCAACGACAACAAAAAAAAATTGAGTTTGTCGAATAAACGACAGGTTATTGTCGAATTTCAGACATGGCAGCCGTCGGATTTTGGGCTCAAATTTTGTTGTGATTGCTGACATCAGCCACTTTTCATATACTAACAAATGAAATCAAATTATTTGCGTCAACCTGAAGCCTACACATTGTGTTTGATGAGTCATGGAAGTCCTAGGCGATAGTGGAAACAACCACCCCCTTCCAAGTTGCTTTCAAGTGTAACTTTTGGCTCTCCTCCACCAACTTTCAAGTGCTCTAAAAGTTGCACAAGTGCATCTCTTTTCACAAAATTTTAAATTGCATGGCCTTTGGAGGTACCGATTAAAGGCGATTACACCTGATATAAATGATCAAGCATTGCGCTTGGAGGTTTTCATTAAAGATGATTTGCATGTGAGGTAAAATGATCAAGCAATGATTTGAATGCAGGGGGGTGGACTGATCCAAATTGAGTGAGGCATGAACGCAACAATAATCTACTTTAAAGGAAAAGAGATTTGAAATATTGTAGAGAGATTTCATTTGGAGAATCTTTAAAATTATTGTTTTCTAACAATTTATTGCAATCTAGGGATTTCTATAAGGGTTCTTTAAAATTCAATTCAATATTGAGTAAATTGGGGAAGGTTGACGGTTTACCACGAAATTCTATGGTTCCTATCATATTTTTGCACGGTTCGAAATTTCATTTATTCCATTCAAAGACCTGTGGTTGCACTAACCGTGTAGATATTATTGGCCATGGCACACCTCATTCATCAAGCACAAGGCCTCGATGATCTCCTTGTGGGGTAGTTTCAATTGCACAAGGAGAGCATTCAACCACTTGAACTAGTGAAAATGAAGACTGGGTTTTATTTAAAGACTTGAAGCTAGGATCACGCTCCATTCGAGTTTTAACCACTGGATATCAAATGTTTGAACAAATACGAGAGGAATGTGCCATTTGCTCTAAATAAACCATTGGAATTTTAACCACTCGATTTCAAATGTTTGAAAAAATCTGAGAGGAATGTGGCATTTTCTCTAAATAAACCATTGGAGTTTTAACCACTAGATTTCAAATGTTTGACCAAATATGAGAGGAATGTGGCATTTTCTAAAATAAAAAGTTTGATGAAGTTGCAAGCTTGACACTTATATAGTGGCCTCATTTACCCTCTGGTGGTGTGTAGGATTTCTAACTGCAAAGAAGGAATTGATCCTAAAAATTTAGTGGAAGTATTGGGTGATCCAATGTCACATTTAAAAATCTGGATAGAGTTTAGCATATTGAATCCTTGTTGCAAATATGGTTGTCCTCTTCTTAGGTAACAAAGGTACTTACTTTTTTTAGCGAGCAATATGACCATTGAAAAGGAAGTCAAAATCTTGTGTAGGGGAGTGATTATCTGCCTTCTCCACACAAAAGGTTTGTTTTATTTTGTTGTGCTTTCTCCATGTTGAATGCAATTTGCAATTTCCCTTTAATATTGAAATCTAAAATTACTCTTTTCTATTTCGAAATAGAAAATCACACTTTTGGAATAAAAAATTCTCATTTTTGGAGTAGGCAATTAACACATTTACAATTGGAATTTGCACTTTTGGGTTTTAAATTATTAAAAACTCACTCTCGAATAAAAAGTCTTAGTTTTGAAAACCAATATTGAAAATTTGAGAATTCAATTTTGAAGTGCCGATGTTAACATTTTCAATATTAAAATGCATGTTTTTTTCATATAGATTTTGGTTATCTATTTGAAATTTAATGGAATCGAGATTTAAAAATATTGCAGTGTGATTTAAAAAGCACGATACTCGCTTCATTGGCATAGGATATGGGTGCATAAGTGCATCTCCTTTCGCAAAATTTTAAATTGCATGGCCTTTGGAGGTACCGATTAAAGGCGATTTACACATGAAATAAATGATCAAGCATTTCCTTTGGAGGTTTTCATTAAAGATGATTTGCATGTGAGGTAAAAAGATCAAGCAATGATTTGAATCCACGGGGATGGATTGATCCGAATTGAGTGAGGCATGAACGCAACAATAATATATTTTAAGGGCAAAGAGATTTGAAATATTGCACTGAGATTTGATTTGGAGCAATCTTTAAAATTATTGTTTTCTAACAAATTATTGCAATCTAGGTATTTCAATAATGGTTCTTTAAAATGCTATTCAATATTGAGCAAATTTGGGAAGGCCGGCGGTTTACCACGAAATTCTATGGTTCCTATCATATTTTTGCATGGTTTGAAATTTCATTTATTCCATTCAAAGTCGTGTGGTTGAACTAACCGTGTAGAGATTCTTGGCCATGGTTGGCCTCATTCATCATGCTCAAGGCCTCGATGATCACCTCGTGGGGTAGTTTCAATTGCACACAGAGAGCATTCAACTACTTGAACCACTGAAAAATGAAGATTGGGTTTTCTCACGCTCCATTCGAGTTTTAACGATTGGATTTCAAATGTTTGAACAAGCCCGAGAGGAATGTGGCATTTGCTATAAATAAATAGTTTTCACCACTGGATTTCAAATGTTTGAACAAATCCGAGGGGAATGTGGCCTTTGCTCTAAATAAACCATTGGAGTTTTAACCATTGGATTTCAAATGTTTGAACAAATCCGAGGGGAATGTGGCCTTTGCTCTAAATAAACCATTGGAGTTTTAACCATTGGATTTCAAATGTTCGAAAAAATATTAGAGGAATGTGGCATTTGCTCCAAATAAACCCTTGGAGTTTTAACCACTAGATTTCAAATGTTTGAACAAATCTGAGAGGAATGTGGCATTTCTATAATAAAAAGTTCGATGAAGTTGCAAGCTTGACACTTATATAGCGGCCTCGTCTACCCTCTGGTAGTGTATAGGATTTCTAACTGCAAAGAATGAATTGATCCTAAAACTTTAGTGGAAGTATTGGGTGATCCAATGTTACATTTAAGAATCTCAATAGAGTTTAGCATATTGAAGCCTTCGACTATAAATATTGGTATCATGGAAGTTTATTTCTAATAGAGAATAATGATGTTGTTGCAAATATGGGTGTCCTCTTCTTAGGTAACAAAGGTACTTACTTTTTTCAATGAGCAATATGACCATTGAAAAGGAAGCCAAAATCTTGTGTAGGGGAGTGATTATCTGCCTTCTCCACACAAAAGGTTTGTTTTATTTTATTGTGCTTTCTCCATGTTGAATGCAATTTGCAATTTCGCTTTAATATTGAAATTTGAAATTACTCTTTTCTATTTCAAAATCCATAATTTTGAAATAGAAAATCACACTTGAGGGCGAGATGTGAACATAGCTACTGGTAGATGATTTGACATTGGACCCCAAAACCACAGGTATAACATCATCTTCATTGCGTATTTCCCATATCATTCCAAAGTTGAACAATTGAAGCTTGATGTCTTTTTAATGCAACGAAACTTTGTTTCTCGATAACGTTGTCATCCAACTCAACGATAGAAGTAGAGGTTCTAGTCCCGACATGATCATACAACTTTTTGGTTTGAGGACTAGGCTTCTTGAATTGCAAATTTTAATGTGGACTTATAAACTAGCAGGGAGCAACTAATTCATATATTGTTGACATCAGCCACTTTTGATATACTAAAAAATGAAATCAACTTCTTTGCGTAAACCCAAAGCCTACACATTGTGTTTGATGAGTCATGGAAGTTGTAGGCAACAGAAGAAGGAACCGCCCCCTTCCAAGTTGTCTTTCAAGTGTAAAGTTTTGGCTCTCCTCCACTGACTTGCAAATGCTATAAACGTTGCACAAGTGCATCTCCTTTCGCATAATTTTAAATTGCATGGCCTTTGGAGGTACCGATTAAAGGCGATTTACACGTGAGATAAATGGTCAAGCATTGCCTTTGGTAGTTTTCATTAAAGATGATTTGCATGTGACGTAAAACGATCAAGCAATGATTTGAATGCACGGGGATGGACTGATCCAAATTGAGTGAGGCATGAACACAACAATAATCTACTTTAAAGGCAAAGAGATTTGAAATATTGCACAGGGATTTTATTTGGAGCAATCTTTAAAATTATTGTTTCCTAACAATTTATTGTAATCTAGGGATTTCAATAAGGGGTCTTTAAAATTCTATTCAATATTGAGCAAATTTGGGAAGGACGACGGTTTACCACGAAATTCTATGGTTCCAATCATATTTTTGCATAGTTCAAAATATCATTTATTCCATTCAAAGAATTGTGGTTGCACTAACCGTGTAGAGATTGTTGGCCATGGCTGGCCTCATTCATCATGCACAAGGCCTCGATGCTCTCCTCATGGGGTAGTTTCAATTGCACACAGAGAACATTCAACTACTTGAACCACTGAAAATGAAGACTGGGTTTTATTTAAAGACTTGAAGCTAGGATCACGCTGCATTCGAGTTTTAACCACTGGATTTCAAATGTTTGAACAAATCCGAGAGGAATGTGGCACTTGCTCTAAATAAACCATTGGAGTTTTAACCACTGGATTTCGAATGTTTGAACAAATATGAGAGGAATGTGGCATTTTCTATAATAAAAAGTTCGATGAAGTTGCAAGCTTGACACTTATATAGTGGCCTCATTTACCCTCTGGTAGTGTGTAGGATTTCTAACTACAAAGAAGGAATTGATCCTAAAAATTTAGTGGAAGTATTGGGTGATCCAATGTCACATTTAAGAATTTGGATTGCGTTTAACATATCGAAGCCTTCAACTATAAATGATGGTATTATGGAAGTTTCTTTCTAATAGAGAATAATGATGTTGTTGCAAATATGGTTGTCCTCTTCTTAGGTAACGAAGGTACTTACTTTTTTTAGCGAGCAATATGACCATTGAAAAGGAAGCCAAAATCTTGTGTAGGGGAGTGATTATCTGCCTTCTCCACACAAAAGGTTTGTTTTATTTTATTTTATTTTATTGTGCTTTCTCCATGTTGAATGCAATTTGCAATTTCTCTTTAATATCGAAATTTAAAATTACTCTTTTCTATTTCAAAATCCATAATTTCGAAATAGAAAATCACACTTTTGGAATAAAAAATTCTCATTTTTGGAGTAGACAATTAACACATTTACAATTGGAATTTGCACTTTTGGGTTTTAAATTATTAGAAACTCACTCTCGAATAAAAAGTCTTAGTTTTGAAAACCAATATTGAAGATTTGAAAATTCAATTTTGAAGTGTTGATGTTAACATTTTCAATATTAAAATGCATGTTTTTTTCATATAGATTTTGGTTAACTATTTGAAATTTAATGGAATCGAGATTTAAAAATATTGCAGTGTGATTTAAAAAGCACGATACTTGCTAAAAATATTCACATAAAAGTGTGCTGAATGTTATGTTGGATGAAGAGGATGAATTAAGATCCATGTCATTGAGTGAAGATGAATTAAGATCAATGTCCAATGTAGTAAAAGATTCTACGTCGTCGAGTGAAGACGATGAATTAAGATCGATGTTTAACGCAGTAAACAAATAATAAGGAATGCTACGCAAATTTAAAGAAGTTTTAGGATTTTTTTGGGAGGCTTAGAATAGTGTCTTTGTTTATCTAAATATCCAATTTATAAATTAGAGAATATTATGGTTGATTTGTACGGTGTATGTATGTTAATTTTGAGAGTGTAAAACACAAGTTTTTTTTGACATTTTGGAATTTTTATACGACTCGTCTCCATAAATATATTCGATACCCTAGATTGCTAGATATTGATTTGGACTTTTGCGACATTATGTTCAATTTAAGAGAATAATACATACCATTTGATGTTCATTTAGGTAAGTTGTTTAGCCCCTTGATTCAATCTATGAACAAAGGTTTGTGTAACCCATGGAGGATGCTTTGGTCAACGTAGTGGTTGACCATATATAATACCTTCTCATTGGTCATGTGATGAACACGTCCACCTAACTACTTAAAATGAGCTACACTGGCATAGGATGTGTTTTTTACATTCTAAATTCAACTATAGATATATTTTATAATACAAAAGAAGACATCAAATCCCCACCATTACACTTTCTTGCTAACTTAAGATAAACTAATCCATACTCTTGCTATCTTAAGATAAACTAATCCATAGTCTTTGATTACTTGTTTTAATAATTTACTTATTGACTTAATGATGTCAAACTTGACAATCTCATTCTGGTAATCAATTTCTTCTACCTGTCAAAATGTAAACTTAGATTATTACCATAACACCAACATAACTATTGCACTATTGAGTTAATGATGTCAAACTTGACAATCTCATACGAGTAATCAATTTCTTCTACATGTCAAAATGTAAACTTGGATTATTACCATAACTCCAACAGAACTATTGCTCCACTAGGCAACATACCATATGATACCACTATGTTCCCATTACATATATAAAATCAGAACCATTAAATTTATATTTATATATACCAGGACTCGCCCTGCAAGGTGCAAATGTACAACAATGAAAAAATAAAAATAAAAAGAAATAAAGTAGATAATAAAACCATTTTCAATTTTCAATTTTCAAAACTCATAGTGGTCAAAACACATTTACAATTTTCAGAACTCCTCAAAAGCAGTTGGATCTAGGAATCACCCTTTATTTTTACCGCTTATAACCAAGTCATTGTGATAAAAAACACATTTACCATTTTCAAGCAAGCCCAATCTCAATTTCCCTTATAAATCCGCTTTACTTTTTATTATATATCTATTTTACTATTTAAATAAAACTCTTGAAGGCATGTTCGCATTGATCCAGTCCAGCTGGAAGCTACTGTGTATTATGAAAATCTGGGTGAAAGATACTATGTATTATGGGGATCTACATGTCAAAATGTAAACTTGGATTATTACCATAACACCAACATAACTATTGCACCACTAGGCAACATACCATATGATACCGCTATCTTTCGCATTACATATACAAAATCAAAACGATTAATTTTATATTTAAATATACCAGCAATCGCCCTGCAAGGTGCAAATGTACAGCAATGAAAAAGATAAAAATAAAGAAAATGAAATAAAAATAGAAAACAGATTTACAATTTTCAATTTTCTAAACTCGTAGTGCTCAAAACACATTTACAATTTTCAGAACTCCTAAAAGTAGCTAGATCCAGGAATCACCGTTTTTTTACCACTGATAACCTAAGTCATTGTGATAAAAAACACATTTACCATTTTCAACCAAGCCCAATCTCAATTTCCCCTATAAATCTGCTTTACCTTTTAAATAAAACGCTTAAAGGCATGTTCACGTTGGTATTATGAGGATCTCAGTGCAAGCAATACGGGTCATTTACTGTTAGGATCCAGGAAAATGAAACCGCTGCAAGCACACCCTTTTCTCTGGCACTCCATAATATGTTACAATGCAATAGCTGCAAGCACATCCTTTGCTCTTGCAACGCCACTGGTAATCATTCAATAGTATGCTACAGGAAACTCTAAATATTTCCCTACAGGAAATGTGTAGAGCTGGATGTTTCCAGAACTTTTCTCTGCTTGGAGTATGATCATCCAGTTGTGTCCTAGAATTTCTCCATTCCAGTGGAATGGGCCCAGAAATAGCAGTGAATTGAGCATTGCTCCATGTGCCTAAATTTTATTGGAATATCCCTGTGAGATTTTTTATTTACACAGTCCTCCACTAGTGAAGGTAGAATTTTCCCATTCAAACTTATTGCAATGAAAGAATAGAATGCATAGAAAAGTAACAAACTATAAATTTATTAACCCAAGCAAATAACATATTTGAAAAATATTGGCTACATGTTGTGCCCAAAATGAACATTGAGATTGCAATAATGTTCTTGTGATTCCAGAAAATTGCACACGCTCACAATTAAAACGTTCACACTAAATCTGTGATACAAGCATACAAATAAAAACTCTAGCATTGTATTGTAATTGTCACATGCGTTCAATCCATGATAAAGCATCCACAAGACCAGCGCATATCCTAAACACAATCGATTCATCATTTGGAAACTATGCATTGAATCGATATCCGACCCTTTCAGAATAAAGAGTATAATGTTGACCAACTTTGTCAAAATATAGTAATGGTTCAACAGTGAATGACATGGATCAAAACCAGTCGAGCAAAGTTCACTGCGTTGTCTAAAGAGTGCAACAAGAGAAACTGGTCCCACCAGAGAAGAGGCCTTGCAACTGATGTGTGATGTGTCATCTCTGGGGCTCTGTATACATTGAGAAGTTTGCAGGTCCCGAACCTGTGGATTTGTTTACACAATGTCAAATATCAAATCATCTGAAATCAGAGACATACATTTTCTAGAATTGTAGGTGCATGAAAAACATTAAAACTCGCAAGGAAGACACTGTTTAATCAGAGCACGGTTATTTCTAAATCGGACCAGTTTAAGGAAAAGTTTTTATCTTATTGTGTAAACAAAAAAAAAGCAGTGGAGAAGAAGCAAAGAAAATTACTCTTCTTGTGTGGTCCATGGAAGCGGAATAAAATGTGTCTGCCCCTGATACTAGTGAGACAACAACTGCAGCAGAGTTGTTAAACATCCACGCCAAAATGGTGCCATCCTATGGAATGGAAAATCAAAAAAATCGGTAGGGCGATAAAGTGTAATGAAATATTACTTAGACTCTACTTAACAAGGAAAAACACATGAAATAGACGATTAAAAAATCCAAGGGAGAAGACGTACTTGTGTTCCACCAAAAGTCATTTGATTAGCAACAGCCAGGGCATGAACTTGTCCCCTACAGCCATCTAAAGATAGCTATGTTGCAACGAGAGCATTCCGTTAGCCGATAGGATCATAGCACAGTGGATGTATTCAGATTATGTTGTGAGGGAAGAGCACATGAGGAGCTGCACATGTGGGAGATATGAGCGTGGGTCACTTTTGCATGAAGAGGTGACCACAGAAGCATAAACTGGAGGCCGTTGATTACAACAAAAGTTTTACAGGTTGTCTCACCTTCTCAAGCTGTCTGGGCAGCCCATTTCCATACTTTAAGTTCACCCTTTCCGTCTCCAGTGAAAAATAATCCATCACATCCAATCTTAAATTGCCGCACCTCATTTCTTGAGAATAATCTGCCTCGTTCTCTGAACCTGAGACAAACATATAAATGCTATTATAACAAGATAATAACATCGATACATAGCATGATCCACGGTCTCAACACCAATTTAAAAATTAACATTGTGAACTACAAAATGAGTGCGTGAAAGATCTCCTAGTCCCTGAAATATTTTTAAAATGGGCAGAAAATGACCCTGAAACAACCCAGAGGCATTCTAGTATCCAACCTGTTGCCGTTCTCAGAGAAAAAAAAACATTTCAATTTCCCAATACTTGAGTGGGCGTTCTCCTCTTTTACAATGATCGAACATTCAAAAATAGAACACCTCCCCTACTGAAAGATAGAACTCGTGAATTTGCATCTATGAAAGGTTAAAGCAATACTGTGAAGCATGCAAAAATCGCTACAACCATTGGCATGAACTTGAGAGCAGGTATACTTACGATGGAAGGTCGTAAAGGCGCACACTGTTATCATTGCAAGAACAAAGCAGAACAGGCTTGGTTTGTCCATCATTCATTCCACACAGTGCAAGAACACCCTGTGAGAAGGGAAACCCATAAATATTAACTCCACTTAAAACTTAAAAGTTGATTACGAGGAAATAAACATAAACCTTGCATTATCTAGTGACTAGATAGGATTATTTGACTCAATTCTTGCATCGTAAACAAAAAGCAAAATATCATTTTATATATATGGCCTTACCGCATTAGAACAAAAAACAATAAAAGAAACCAGTTCAAATTTATAACACATCAGTGAATATGCGTAGTTAATATTCCAATAAAATGCATCAATTTTTCCTACCATAATGATTTTTAGAAAGTTGAGATGGCTCTCTAGATACATGTTGTATCTCTTAACGATATGAATCCATAGCTGATATGAATCTGGGCATATCCAAGGAGGAGGCGGGAGGCTCTGGTAAAGTATGATGGCTTCCATTGGGAAAACTATGAATAGGAGACAAAATGCAAACTGCAAGCTCCCAATCTAGATGTTTGGGTTTTAAAGTAGAAGTCAAGACATCCGCAAAGTAACCAACTAAATATTTCCTTGTGGTATCTAGTTTGTTAATGACAAAGGTCTTGCCTTAGGTACCCAAACCACCTTGGCAATCTCCAAGGATAGGATGGAGGTTTCTAGAGTCATGCAGGAACGGGACCTCGACTCAGTGGATTATTCAACAAACCCACTGGAGGGTGATGAATATGGTTGTCATTGATGACAACATTAATGACAAAGGTCAAATTGATGATGGAAAGCATGGCAAGCAATGATTGATGACATGAGATGACAAAGAACAAGGACATGGAGACAAACATGGCAAGAACGACATGAGAGCTTGGCAAGAAGGACAAATGACACATTCGGTGGTCATTTGTGATTTGATGATGTCCTTTGAAGCAGTGTTTTAAAAACCAGCCGAGTCCGAGTCCGAGTTGGCCGAGTTGATCCCCAGCCGAGCTGACTCGGCCTGCAACTCGGCTCGGGTGGCCAATTTTATACTTAGTCGACCGAGTTGGGTCCGAGTCGGCCGAGTTAGGGTCCGAGTTGGCCGAGTCGGCCGAGTTGACCGAGTTGCAACCCGAGTCAGCCGAGTCAGTTGTGGCAAACACCCACAAGAATGCAGACTCCAAAATAACATGTTTATTTTTTATTTTTAAGATTTTTCTTATTCTAACCATAACCTGAGGCCATAAGATGACCCCCTGCCCCTCTATTTGGCTCACACTTCTGCTATAAGATCTTTGTGAGCATTTGGCATTATTGTTGTTTGGATTCATGGAGGCTTGGAGGAGCGTCCAACAATGAAGAACAATCAACATGATTGGAGGAGTTGGACTGTTGGAGACCGATTTTCTGTTACCTAGATGTATGTTAGCTTCCAGCTAGCCATTGTTTTGTTTTTTCTCATTAAATTGACAAATATCAGTCATGTTTTCTATTGTTTGCTGCCACACTAAAGGTTTGAAGGTGCCAGCGTTTGAACTTTGAAGTTACAGCATACAGCATGAAGGTTTGAAGATTTGAACTTTGAAGTTTGAACAGCCTTACAAATTACAATTATAATTTAGTTATACATTATACATTATACATTAGGCTGTAATACAATTATAATTTAGTTGAACAGCCTACATGTATGTATAATGTAGTTATAATTTATAAATTACAATGAAGTTTTAATTTTTATAATGTAGTTATAATTATAACAGCCTAATGTATTACAATGTATTACAATTATAATGTATAATATATAATGTACATTGTATAGTTATAATTATACATTATACAGTACTCTTCGTGCAATTTTGATATGTTCACCTTTATATGGTATATATATGATCATATTTTGGATGTTTTGTCTCTAATGCTTTGGAATGATGGATTATAATCTTTAAAATATATTTTTTCTTTAAAAATTAAATATTTTACGTGTTTCTTAGTAAACGAGTCATTAAAATCAAACCGGCCGAGTCATTGCCGAGTCATTGCCGAGTCCGAGTCCAAGTCCGAGTTGAGCCTCGGCCGATTCCGAGTCCGAGTTTTAAAACATTGCTTTGAAGTGTATAAGCTGGTTGGTGATCTATGAAAAAGATGGAGCCCCATAAGCTTGATCAACAATGGGGGCATTGCTTGACAACCTTTGCGGGCATAATAGAAGGCGGCTAAAGGCCATGACATGGCATGAGAAAGAAACCTAATAATGTGGAAATAGGTTATGTAATGGCCACCAATAAAACAAATCATTGTTGATTTATTTAATATGATAAAAAGGAGAAACTAAATGTTGTAAAGTCGGCTCCAAATGAATCTGACAAGTCGGCTCCAAATGAATCTGACAGGTCGGCTCCACAAAAAAATGCTAAATTATTATTTTTTTAAATACGACAAGTCGGCTAAGAAAAAATATCATGAAAAATGAGTATAAATGACCAAGAAGTATATACTTTATTTGTGTGTTGTTTCCGATGGTTCTAGCTCTGAGATTTTCGTGGGTGCTATGAGGCAGCCGCAGTGTTTGCAGCAATGAAAGTACTCGCAGTAGCTAAGCAAAGAAGTGTATCTACAGCAGCAGTATAATAATCGTGTTTTTGGGCTTAATCAGTTCTTTGGGGCAGCAGCAACAGTAAAGATAGGTCTGAAGTTTTTACACTAGCAGTGAGCAGACTTTGATAGAGTTTGAGGGTGCAATTCTATGTTCTCTAATCAAAATCGTGGGACTGATATCTTCATGTTTTCTGCTGCCATTGTTGTTGATATCACGATTCAATGAGGAAGAACTCTATGGGAAAGCTTCATTGTTAATTACAATGTGACTAGGCATTCTTTTGCAATTCGCAGTGATTATGATGTTACTAATTGCATTTGGGGTCTGATCTCTTACTTTCATTGATATCTGGTTTTCACTCTTTGTTAGGACAGACCTCACACTCGGCTTTGGGCACAAAAGACTTTGACTTTAGCTCAAATGAACGATGGGCACAACAACTACAATCTTCAGATCTGAATGCTTAATCTACTACAGAATACAGGGCTCGGCGTTTTATTGTTTCTCCTGAGTGTACATCATAAGTCTGGTTTGGAAGACAATTCAAGACTGAGATTGCAGCAGTATACACAGTCTGAATTCTTGCACAGTCAGCTCAGTGATACACAGTCCGAATTGTTGAAACAGTCAGATGATTGAAATTCCGGTATGCGTACACAGTGATGGCATTGATATGTTAGCATACAGAGAGATGATGTTTACACGGTAAATGATCAACAATGCCCAGTGATGACATATATGCTCAAGGGTACACAGTGACATACTTGCCATATGATTGAGAGTGAGCTGATATATACACACGGATTATGCACAGTATGGCATAACTGATAATGATGCCTACACTCAGACATTAGGCAGCGATATGATGATGTAAATAGTGATATGGCGATCTTGAGATAGTTGATTAGTTTTACATGATTATTTTCAAGTTGAATTGATGAAATAGTGATTGCAGCAGACCCTGAGTTCATGAGCAGAGGGCCGTGATGAATGGACAAGTGATTGACAGAATAATGATGATGTGTTTAGCTGCTCACAATGATGACATGTAATAGATAAGAATGTGTGTGTAACTACAAGCTGGGCCTTGTACCATTTCTCTTAGTAGAATCTAATAAAAGACCAAGCAGAGTCTTGGATTGAAGTAGGTGCTTCTAATTCAGTAGGTGCTGATTTACCTCACGGTCGCAGCCGTTGAAATACAAAAACATTACAAACATTATAACTTGTCTCTTGTGCAATGTGTTGATGATTATGTTTTTTATTTGATGAATGAATTTATTATTGATGCATAGTCCATTGATGAATATGATGTTGAGTTGAATGTGGAATGATGACTTAAGTTATAGAGCTTGAAGAAGTGAAAATTGAAGTAAGTCCAAGCTCACTGATTCACCCCCCCGCCCCATCTCGATGAGCCAGTGTGTTTAATAGAGGGTCTATCCATTTCGTCCTTGCCAAAACTGAGGTGTGAAGCCTTTGTAAGAGACCTTGGTAAAGGTTCAGCTAATGGAGAGGTCAATGTTTTACGAGTCCACAAACATTGGGGTTGGGGGTTGGTGTTTCCCCAAAAATTCCATCCCCGCATTTTTTTGCATTCTACGATACCGCTGAACGATACCTGCCAATTCTCTCTGGGCGCTACAATATTTCCACTGCTCGATGGATTTTCCGATTTAGGTGACGGTGACAATGACATTACTGCAGCTTTGTGCAAGGTGGACGACGCCTCTATGCCCTCGGGCGTTGTAGCTATTGGGTTATTGTCCTCATTCGAGGGCTTGGAAAGTTTTGGTCGACCTGAATCTTTCAACCATAGCCTTGTGGTAAGCCAAGGGGAGTCTCGAGGTGCTAGAGGTCTAGCCCTTTCTAGCCTTGACGCACAAAGCCACCAAGTGGTTCGTTTCATGAGAGGATGGGTCTCTCCCTCTTGCACTTCTTTTGTTGGTTCCGTGGATAGTGCTATGGTGACAAAAGGTTTTCTTTCTAGTTTTAAGGGCGAAGATGCTTATGCTTTGGGTTTGAGAAAGAATGGTGTAGATGACGGCAGTTTTGGCTTTATTGGAAAGAATCTGGAGAAGAAATTTGGCGGTTTTTCCCCTTAAATACATCTCTCTGGCTTTTTCCCTCCGACCTTAAGGACTCAGGTGGCACTGTTGGCTTGCATGATCAAAAGCCAAGCAATCTTCGGAAAAGAAAAAGATGGAATTGTGTCAAATCTAAAGGGAAACTAGTGAAGTTAGTCCGTGAGGAAGACATAAAGATGCATGCCATTGTAGAAATGGTGGATAGCACTTTGGTTGGACGCATGCGAGGCAATAAATTTAATGTAAAAGGTCTCAAGCTATGGATGACTTGGTATTGTCTCCTTTCCTTGAATTATTTACCTCTAACCTTCATTTCAACAAGAGACCGGCTCACATTTATCTTAAAAATGAGATAGATGCACGTACAATTTCGAAAGGACAGTGGTGTTGGGGCTCGGCTCCACTACTAAAGCTTGGAGTCCTTTGTTTGATGCTCGTAACGAGCGAATGGGTTCAGCTCCAATCTGGATAAGATTGCCTAGAATGCCTCTTAAGTTTTGCTCACTGGACAATTTTCAAGCCATTATGAATAAGATTGGATGCTTTGTTGTTGGGGATATGTCTTTTGGACTCGGGAGAAATGATGGTGGCTCGAATTCTAGTCTCATTGGACCTGCATGATGGCTTGGATGAAGATCTAGAGTTATCAAGTGAACCCCCATGCATGTCCAACAGCTGGATTGCGAGGGGGTACGTTTTAGATGTCTACGGTGCCGTGGGTGTGGTCGTCTATTGGAGGAGTGCAATTTACCTTTCAAACACAAAGAGGGTGACCCACAAAGCAGAGGGAGCTAGAGGTGGAAAAGTTGTTGATGGAGATAAGTTTGTTCATTTTTTGGCGTCTGCTCAAGCTGAAGGATCTATGAATCTCTATGAAGTAAAAAGGCTGAAGCTTTAAAACTGGAACAAGCCAAAAGAATGATCCTAGATGATAGCGCTTCCACCTGGCACCAATGACTCTCTCTAGCTTGGGAGATGATTGACAAACGAAGCATTCAGAAAATACTTGTTGGCAAGGATTGTATGACCTATATTGGGGAAGCATTCAATGAACCATAGAAGTTAACAGAGGAAGAAGGAAGCACCTAAATGTCAAATTTGCGAAGCTTAGCCACAGGTACATCAAAGTCATTTTCTGAGTATGTTTATACAAAAGACATACTTCTACCATTCAAAGTCTGGAGATTTGCACAGACATAAGAAAGGTATCCAAAAGCATCTAAAGTATCATCCTTCAAGCCTTGACATCAGAGCTACATGATTTTGGTTGGTATGAAGACATACTAACAGCACCTACAGTATGTGCAAACAAGACTCACTGACAGAAGTGGCATAACGATAGTGGGAGCAAGAGATTATGTTTCTGGCCATGGCATTCAAAGATCAAACGATCAAGGTTAGTTGAAGACATAATGTGGAGAGTGTAATGAAGAAGCTACAGGACAATGTCTATTTGAAAGCCCTGATATGAAATGGCAGAGGAAATGACTCTGAAAGCAAGGTCAGAAGAGCTAAATCAAAGAAATAAGGATTGTGTAAAAGGAAATTTGAGGACTGAGCATTTGGTATTAAATCAGAAAATATCCTTGTGAAGAATAAAGTTTGTTTGATCAAGACAGAGAAGAGGCTTTAACAAAGCTGAGGTATACATACCAAGGATTAGGTCGGTGAGCAGAAGTGGGTCTCCGCAGTGGCAAGAATGAAATTACAAAGGAATACTCTTGGTCAAGGAATGAAGGAAAAGGACCTAGATTAATGAAAGAGCTTTATGACTGCTGGGTGGGAACAGTTCTCAAGACTTAAAACACATTACTTGAAGTAGCTCTTTTGCAGGAACTATTAACTGATTTCTGTGGATATTTTTGGCAAAACTCCAACCAGCAAATCTCTATGTCTGAACAACAATAATCCTCCCACAAATCTGCCAACACAATGCTAGGATTGGTTGAAGAGGTCCTCACCTTAAGTGTTTTAGACTTAGTGGAAGACAAGTGGGCACATTTTTCAATTTGGTTGTTGTAAGTTTGAAGATTATTGCAGACACTTGAAGCAAATTTCAAGCCAGTGGTTATAGACCTAATGAGAAGAGCTCTATGTACAATAGCCAATGAGGATGAAAAGATTGAGGAACTTTGAAAGCTCACTTATGAGTTATTGATGAACCAAGTTAAAAGACTAATTGATATCTCAGGCTCATGGACATAATAAGAAACATTCTTTATCGCTAAAAAGGATTTGAAATCCATGACTATCGGAGAAGAAGGTGATGAACTCAAAATGAGAAGTGTATGGAACCATCTTTAGATTGTTTTTTTGAGTATAAAATACCAAGCTCAAGCTCAGGGGGAGAGGACCCATAAAATCCATTTGCAGCAGTGACCTTCCAAACAACAACATACTTCTGACCTCAGTCATCACTTATATCAGAACTATAGAACAACAGATTTAAAGTGCAGCATAAGTCCATGATGACAACAGGGTACTTGGTACATGGACATCAATAAG
>LPNX011200330.1:57456-69176 GCA_001517045.1 Pseudotsuga menziesii
AAAATTGGGTTGTATAGAGTTATTTGTGATGATACTAATAAGCAAAGGAATGTGAAGTATGATCAATCTCCAAGAGAATCTACATTTGATATATCAAAAAGTGGTCTAATTCTTAATCTGCAAGACATGAAATGATGTCATGATAAGAAGATCAGATCTGCAGCGCAAGAAGAAGCAAATTAAAAAGCAGACTTGTGATTTAAGAGAAAAAGGACATTGATAAGTATATTGACAGTACCTTGACAATGACAAAGGCAGCCAGAATAAAAGTGTTGATTGACAAGGGGAGAGATGGCATAGGAGCCAACACTTCAGCATGATCCCAATATTCCAAAAATCATTTTTTGTGTTTGGGCATTGTGAAGCTTTTAATAACTCAGTATTTGACCCTTTGTCATGAATGTCAAAGGGGGAGAGTAATTGAAGAAGGTTGCCATCAATGACAAAGGGGGATTTTGTTGAGCATAGGTTGTCATTGATGACACCCATTAATGGCAAAGGAGACAAAGGAAAGATAAAGGATTGATGACATGATACGGTATGGGCATTGGACACCAAACGGGCCAAATGACCCATTATGTGGTCATTTGTGGCTTGATGGGGTCATGGAACCTTTGGACAGGGTTATGAGAATGCTCTTGCATGTGGTAAGTTGGAGCTTGAAGCCTTGATATGGCACACTTGTTGCTTGGTGATGTTTTGACTTGACATTTCTTTTGAAGTTGTTGAAGAAGTTTTCGAACCACTTATGAGTCTTACTTGAAGAATCCTATGATTCGTTGCAGCCTTGCTGAAGTCCTTGGTTTTATCTTTTAGAGGAAGCCCTTGAACTTGATGATATGACAACCCAATTAAAAGGGACTAAAAATCATTCAAATGGAGAAGTCTGCCAAGCTGGAACATCTCAATCATCCAAGATAAAGTCTCAAGGATGACCTAGTTAAGAGACAGGGATAAAACAACCACAAAAGAAGGAAAGGATATTACTAACTTACAAATTGGACAACCTCTAAAAAGATTTTTTTAATTCAAATTAAAAATCTTAAACCACCAAGCAAGTCGGCTCAGTCAAAGTATTTAAATATTATAGGATATTATATATACTAGTTCGGCCCAGTAAATTATGGAAAATCTGTATAAATAGGCAGCTCGCCTCATTTTCTAAGCTGCAATTTGGAGTGACAAATATAGCTCTGAATTTCGCGTCTCTGAGGCAGCCGCAGTAAAAATCAGGTGTGCATTTTGTGGAAGATCAAGCTCTGAATTTCGGGTCAATATTGGACTGTGGAAGCCCAGTAAAGATACAAGTTCTTAAATCTGATTTTCGGGTGCACTAATAAGACTGAGAATGAAGTGTGTATCCTCTGATTTTCAACGTTGACAAAGACAGTTTGAAGACAGCCACAGGCACAGTTCACATGTTTTGAAGTTTTATTTTATCCTCTGAATTCGACAGGAGTCTAGCAATTAAAGCTTGGATACACAAGCCAGATTGAAGTCGTCCTGATGGAATCCGAAGGTCTGTATACAGTGGAACATTGAGGTCATCCTATAGGCATCCAAAGATTTGAAGGCATCTGAAGAGAATTGAGTGGAAGTATGAGTCTTGGCATGTGGATGACTCTGAAGAATTAGAAGTTATTTTTTTAATTCAAAATCAGAGTTGAACATTATGTTGAGGAGTTTTTGCATCATCAAAAGACCAGTAGTATATCTTATTGAAGGGCAGCGCCGAAACAATGATACTATCATGATATGACAGTGACATTAACTTTGATTAGACAACTGAATTGATAGCGGTTGATTTAATAGTTACAGCAGTACCATTGCAGATTGAGCAAGCCTTGATGTCAGTGACAGCCATGACATAACAGTGAAAGATTTGACAGTGACTGGTTGATGACATGATAGTGGGCATTGATGATTTGATAGAGATAGCTAAATGATTGACATGACAAGTGAGTGACAGAGTTGATGTAATTGTGATGATGTGCTTGTTTGACAGCATGTTGTTTGATGGCAATGATGACATGAAGAGTAACTTGATGTAATGTTACAAGGATGTAATTTGTATGTATACAAGCTGGGTCTTGTACATGTTTTCTTAGTTGGATCTAAGAAGAGACCAAGCTGAGTCTTGGAATAGAAGTTGGCGCTTCTGATTCAGTTGAAGCTGATTGACCGCACGGTTTTAACTGTTTGAATCTAAGATAATAAAGTTTACAAATTCATCTTATGAAGTGTTTGTGTTTTCTATGTAATTGATTGATGTTATTATATTTATGATGATCTTTGTTTTAGTAGCTAAAGGAAACTAAAATCGTAAATAACGTTGGACCACTTATTCACCCGCCCCCTCTCACTGTGCTATTGTGTCTAACAGAATGGTCGGTGGATCTTTACCTTGGTTTCTTAGAGAACCTGGAAGGTGATTTAATCGAAGTAATCGAGGACTCAAGGGCATTAGGTAGGATGTTGGCTGCTTTTAATTCAACTTTTCTTGCTCTTATTCCTAAATTGGACAGTCCTATTTCCTTTGATGAATTTCTCTGATATCCCTCCACATCGATATTTATAAGATAGTGGCAAAAATTATAGCAAAAAGAGTTAACAAGGTTTTATCGAGGGCTATCTTTGGAGAGCAGTTTGGGTTCTTCGCTCAAGGAACAGATATATGATGTTATTGGTGCGGTCTATCTTTAGATGTATATACCAGATGAGGTTTAGTTTCAACTGATTTTCAATGGTTCACTTTGTCCAGTGAGTTGGGAACATGATTAAAGGAAGGGTAGTTTTGTCAAGAAACATATCGGCCTTTTTTGTTTTGTCTTGTTTTCGTTGACAAGACCAGAGGGAAGCTTGTAGATCGATGATTTGTACAACGTCAGGGAAATGTAATTTTGTTCACTCTTTTGATGATATAAACTTACAAAGGCACCGAAACCACCTGATAAATCGCAAAATTTAAGAGTTGCAAAAATCTAGAACATGTATAACAAATCTAATAATATATTATTTGGAAATAGCTCCAGGTTAAAAAAGATATAGAGGCAACACCGACCCCATGTATTGGTTACCCGTCTCTGATTTCAGAGCCTAAGGCTACTTGAAAAACACACTACGACGTAGCTTGGTACATAAATCATAAAGAGAGAGCAGATTTAAAAAGAGATAGCATTGCACTGCAGCTTATAAGTAAGCAAGCCCTTCCATGGGTGAAAAACTAGTTACAAGATGTTTGCAGTCGCGATAGATAGTAAGGATATAAATAACGCACATGTTCTTCATTATGAGTATAAGTCGCTTCAAGGGCTCCATTTGATGTAGCAGCCCATACCTACATTTAATGAGGTAAAAAATCCAATTAGGTTTGCACACATTATGTATTTCCATAAAGACGCAATAACATATCAAGAAACCGCACTCACCTTCACTGTGTAGTCTAAAGAGCATGACAAGAGAAACTGGTCCCAGCAGATAAGAGACATCACAACTGACGTGTGATCTCTTAGGGTCTGTATACATTGAAAAGTTTCCAGGTCCCAAACCTGTGAATTTGTGAACGCATTGTCAGATATGAATCATCTGAAATCAAAACATACTTCATTATCATAATTGCACATGAAGAACATCAAAGCTTGCAAATTCAATGTACTATTTTTTCTAAACCAAACGAGTTCAATGCAAGGAAAATAAGTTATCTTATTGTGTAAATAGATACCGGACAAGAAGCAAAGAAACTTACTCTTATTGTGTGGTCCATGGAACCAGAGTAAAGTTTGTCTGTCCCTAAGACTAACGAGAGAACTGGCAGTGTATGCCCTATGAGGGAAGCTGCAGCTTCAAAGGTGTTGGTTGCAGAGTTAAATTTCCAAACCAAAATAGTGCCATCCTGCAGAATGCAAAGTTGAAAAAATCAGCGGGGCTATAAAACCAAAATATAATAAAATCATTACCTAGGTTTTACTTATCAAAGCAAAACACATGACACAAATTATTACAGAAGGTACGGCAGAAGACTTACTTGTGTTCCAGCAAAAAGCATTTGCTTGACGACAACCAAGGCATGAAATTGTCCTCTAGGGCCATCCAAAGATATCCCTGTCGAGGTAAGAGCATTGAAAACCTGAAAAGTAAATCCACCGTGTTAGCTTTAGACACCATTATTTTAAACTCAATTATAAGGCTAGGCTTAGGCTAAGGCTTTCAAACTACCTTGACAGCGTTAGGAACACCAACAAATACCAATGGGCCCTCGCTGACGAGGCACCCAACTTCACCAACAAAGTCCAAGGGGATATCCGTCCCCTGCACTGTATGGTAGTCCCAGGCTATAAGCTTGTTCTCTTGGCCAGCAGAATAGAGTTTGTCAATCGCTGGATCAGATGAAAAAGCAATCCCTTGGATAGGCTGGAAGAAGCAAGTAAGCAAGTGTTAAAGTGTCAAATAAATATGCGAAAAAAATAAGGAAACCAAGAAACACAGAGTTTATTTGAATGAATTGAGTAAACAGTTATGATGCTCGTAAGATGTATATTTGTGAATATATGAACAACTCCACTGTCTTTGTGAAATATGGAATAATGATATCATTATTTATCTAAAGACTAAATCCCTAGACGGATAACATATGTAGTTACTCTTTGTATTTGTTTAATTGTAGAATTGGAGGACCATAATCCAGATCAAGCAGAGGGCGGCTGTGTAGAACCGATGCATAAGTAATACTTAGTATAAGGATTGCAAGGAAAACAAATTGGCTTTGGGAGAACATAGACGAGCTTGAACCAAAGGAACAAAGTTCACAGGCACTTCGTTAGAATCAAACAGGATAGGGTTCGAGTCAAAATATTTTCGAAGGATATTTGAGTTTTCTGCGCAAGAAAACGGTTTTGTGAGTCGAATTGACTCTGTGAGGGAATGCTCATGCCAAGCCAGAGAAAGTGTATGCATTGTTGACTGTGAATTTTAAGGAATGCATCTTCTGTACATCAGAAGTGAATGAGTTATTTAGAAAAGTACATCAGGGTCAGTGTGAGCCCCTGCGTCTGTTGAGAACTAAGCTGGTGTACGGTGATACTGCCTGCATCATAGAGCAAGGAAACGAATAAGAAACCTAAACATACCTTGTAACAGTGGCCGACCAGCTTAGTCAGGAAAGTGACGTCGGAAGCTCCACCAACAAAGGAGTGGAAGTATTTGCAGTCGTGTCCTGCGTGCTTGCAATTGCCTGCAAGCCAGTACCTGCACACTTTTTGAATCTTCTTTTGGGTATGCACTCTCTTGATTCCGTAGCTATAGGATCAGGTCGATCTTCTTGCGGGTTTCTCTACCAATATATCGATGTCCATTTTGTCCATCCCTAATCTGTTTTGGCTTCTTCGTGCTTCGTCGCGGAAATAGGTTTTGGCTTCTTGCTTCTTCTCTGTTTTGTCTTCTTGCCTTGACCGAGAAAATCTTCTCTGTATTGGCTTCTTGCAGGCTTCACCAGGAGAATCTTCTTGCTTCTTCTCTGAGCAAGAAAAAACCTTCAGTGTTCTTCTTTGTTTTGGATTCTTGCTTCCAGCAGGAAAATCTTTCTTGCTTGCACGAAAAAAAATTCAGTGTTCTTCTTTGTTTTCGATTCTTGCTTGCCTTCAGTGTTGTTCTTCTTCTCTGTCTTGTCTTCTTGCCTTGACCGGGAAAATCTTCTCTGTTTTGGCTTCTTGCAGCCTTCAATGGGAGAATCTTCTTGCTTCTTCTCTGTTTGAGAACGAAAAACTTTGTGTGTTTTGGCTTCTTGCTTTGAGCACAAAAATCTTGTGTGTTCTTCTATGTTTTGGCTTCTTGCTTCCAGCACGAAAATCTTTCTTGCTTGCAGCACGAAAATCTTTCTTGCTTGCACGAAAAAAAACCTTCAGTGTTCTTCTCTGTTTTGGCTTCTTGCTTGAACCTTCAGTGTTCTTCTTCTTCTCTGTTTTGTCTTCTTGCCTTGACCGGGAAAATCTTCTCTGTTTTGGCTTCTTGCAGCCTTCAACAGGAGAATCTTCTTGCTTCTTCTCTGTTTGAGAACGAAAAACCTTCAGTGTTTTGGCTTCTTGCTTTGAGCATGAAAATCTTGTGTGTTCTTCTCTGTTTTGGCTTCTTGCTTTCTGCAAGACAATCTTTGTGTTTTGGCTTCTTCTTGTTTCGTATTTGTGCTTCGAGGGGGGATTTATTTTTTACTTTCTTTCTAGGTTTCATATGTTTATATATATATATATATATATATATTTAGTTTTTCACAAAAAGTCTTTTAATTTTTTTATGTAACGGTAATGCAATTAATATCATCATTATATTGTTTTTTTTATTATGGATTTGATTTTTTTCATTTCTTTAAATGTGTTTTTATTATAGATTTGATTGGAACTAGTAGAGTGTGGTATAGATTGTTGGCAGAGTAATTTCAAAAGATTTGGAATAATATTTTGGGTATTTTTTTTTTCCTTTTTTCACAATTTTTTTAATTCTTTTATGTGATGGTAATGCAAATATATCACATTTAAATGTTTTTTGATTATAGATTTGATTGGCATGAGTAGAATGTGGTATAGATCGTTAGTATATTAATTTCAAAAGATTTGTAATAATACTTTGGGTATTCACAAGAAACAAAAATAAATAAATAAATGACTAAACGAATCCACTTGTCTAAGTCTAAGATGATTTTAAATTTGTGTTTTTGTTTTTTCCTTGCTTGATCTTCTCCTTCTCTTTGTAGCTTTCATGCATTAAAATCATTCAATTATCCTCCTCTTCGGAGCTTTGTATCTTTTATGCATTTCTTTCATTTCTATTACGATCTCTCTTTCATGAATTTCTTTCATTTCTATTTTTGGCAGCGTTCGTGCATTTCTTTGCTTATCCTTCATGCTAAAGCACCTATATCAGTTATCCATGTTAATATGAATTTGACTAGTATGGGTAGAGTGACATATGGATGGTTTCCATGGTGACGTACTTAGACTCGTAGAATTTCAAAATATCTATAATAATAATACAAGATCAGTGGTTGCAATCTCTATTATGCCTAGAAACATCGTTATTGTTTTTGGAAATCCAAATTACCAAGGTGACATCAATAGTACCAACAAAGGCAACTCAGAAGTTCATCCTAAAGGTGGCCACGAGGTAATTATTATATTGATGAAGCTTCCATTGTTATTCCAATCGTTGAGTACGAAAATATCTTTAACATTCTGCATATATTTGGGGATATTTTATTTTTCAATTCCCTCTTGAAGCTTTCATTAGGAAATGGGCCGGGGAGGTTTCGAAGTCACATGGGTGGTGTTGTGTGCACATGCGTAGCTTGAATAAAGGCTTCTCATTGTTCTACTTTAAGTAAAGACTCATTTTCCTGAAGTTATCGACTGGGACCCATGTATCTATAAGAACAACTTGGTATTTTGCTCCCCCTAGAGTTAGGGTTTTTGTGTTGATTAGGAACTCAAGTTATCTTTCTATGCAGGGCTTCAATTTCGTGTTATTTTTATGCAGCTCTAGTCATTTTCGTATTGTATCTCAATACATGTTGGCGCATTTATCTATCATGAGCCTGGATGGTTCTTTAGTGCTCATTCCTTGTGTGGGGTTTTAATTAAATTCTATCTCATCAAAGATTTTAAGGAAATGGTCTTGTTTAGGGTAGTCGAGAAGACGATTACACATCCTACCAAGTGAGTCAACCTACCTAATACATAGTTACAACGCCAAGGCGTAGAGCACAGTATCTTTGAGCAACAACTTGACTCTTAAAAGTCCTGTGATTTTTTGGTTGTCGAGTCATCTCTTAAGAAAACACCACCTTCATTGTCTTTTTCATATTCACAAAACCATTCCCAGTGAGGACGCATACGAAATGAAGCACCCGAGTCGACCAGCGATACAGGAAGACTTAAACACACTGAAACTAGAAGATCGCAAGTTCAAAGAATATATGGAATTGCTGTAAAATAATTAAAAATAAATTAGAACCCTTACGATTTTGTGTTTGGTTTCTTGATTCGTTGGTTCTATCCTACAGAAAACATATAAATTATCTCAGGTCCATCTTAACCCTAGACCTATCAAATATCGAGAGGGGTCAAATATCTATTTATCAATTCGAAGAAAAAAATGCAATTATCGTATATAAATGGAAATGGAAATGTATTAATTTGTTTTTAAGAAATCGAGACCTTTATGCTCGTGTGTTAGGTTTTTCAATTCACTAGTTGAAACTGGAAACTACAAAAAATATATAAATCCCACTTAAATCCATCTTAAACCCAGGTCTACCGAGCATGAGATTGATCAAATATATCTATGTTGATTTGAACAACCAATCACTCTTTTAACAGTGCCCTTTCACCCTTTACAGAAGTGAGAAACTCAATTTCAATCCACCAAATATAACTCGAACTATTTCCTTCGACTATTAATTGCACACAATAGTATATTAAATTCTCCCCTCTAGTTTCTTTGTATATATCAAGAGTGTTGTATCTCAACTTTGAAAAATCTAAGAAGGAAGGGAAGAAGAAAAGCAATGATCCGCTGGACATAGAAACTTCAGCTCCTTATGGATTTCGTTATGGTGAAAAAATGAGGGTTCCAAAACTCTATGGCATCGGGGGACTCCTCATTTTCTCTACATCGCACGTAATGTTTCAGCTGTGGCCTTGAATCTAGGACCAACAACCAAGATTTAGGCTATGGTCAAGGTTCAATCTTGATGACATGTGCAAGAGAGAACACTATCGGGGAGATGAAAATATATGGTCATTTACGACTGGCCATCGAGCAGATGAAGGGCTCTAGAGCCAAAATGAGCATCTCCCTTCGTGTTTTTTCACAACATACTAGAGAATTAAAGGCATCTTTCTATGCTATCCATTTTGATCAGGTTTACAAGGGCTATGACTAGGACGTGGATGAGTTTTCTAAGCAGCCTTGTGCAAGGACTCGAGGGTATTGCTCGGTAAGCGTTTTCAAGGAAGGAGTGGAGGATACCCTTCCTCCACAAGAGATGGATTCTCTGGAACAAGACCATATTCAACCAATGATGTATATGTCTCTTTTTTGCATACTCGGTTTTCTTTTGATGCATATTCCACGTCTATAATGACTATATTTTTTAGGAGTTTCTTTGTGGATACAGGTTTTCTTCCTATCTCAAGAAGATCCTTTCTCTATTATAAAGCTATGCCTCATGGCCAAACTAACATGATGGAATGCAACATTTTATTTGCTGCTATCTTTATCTTTGGAAAATTTATTTACGATTTTACGCATAATTCATAATTTCTGTAAATTTTTGTTTCTTGTGATTGTACAAGAGGAGAATTGTAGTGACTCGTTCTTGTGAATCGGTTTTGGTATTCATGAGGATTCACATACAAAGATGGATCCAGTTAGAATGAGCTTTGATTGCATGTCAGTGATTTGATATTAGGCCCCTACGAAGTGCTAACATGAACCACCACTAAAACACACTCAAGCACCATCGAATGATAACAACATCTAAATGAAATATCCTTTTAGTATCAATATTAATGTGAAATGTGAGAAAATGAAATACAAGGAATAAATTTAAAGAACCAACAGTGACACCAAAAAACTTGTACCCAAGGGGTCATCTAGTTTATAAGGGTTTGCTAACCCTTCACACGTTGTACA
Source organism: Pseudotsuga menziesii (assembly GCA_001517045.1). Taxonomy (NCBI): domain Eukaryota; kingdom Viridiplantae; phylum Streptophyta; class Pinopsida; order Pinales; family Pinaceae; genus Pseudotsuga; species Pseudotsuga menziesii. The sequence goes on from LPNX011200330.1 coordinate 67,138, forward strand.
CGAGATATACCCTAGAAATCCATAACATAGACTAATTCATTCATTCACAATACAATAGCTCGGTACATTGCAGCTTCAATTAACCCTGGTATGTTGAACCTAGATTATGCCACGACCCTAATCCCTTGACGAGGAATAGATTGCAACAGGATGAGACCATTAGCCAATAGGACTATAACAAAGTGGTTGTATTTAGAGTATGGTGAGAAAAAAGAGTACATGACGAGCTGCACATGTGGGATATATGAGAGAGGGCCACCTTTTTAAATGAAGGGGTGACCATGTTAGCATTCTGACACTTTTATTAATTAGAACAAAATTTTTAGTTAACCTTTCCTAACTTACAGGGAGCCCATTTATGTTGGACATGTGTTGTACTCTATGCAGGTTCCTAGAGTAAGGGGAGTGCTACCCGGCACCCCCGAAAGAAATTTGACAGGTTTGTTTTTAGTTTTTTTTACCCATAGTTTTATGGCCTATTGTAAACTAATTGCGGTCAAGAAGTTGGGGTTGTAATATAATACATGTTAATGGATAAGGGTTTTGGATTCTATAATATTCTGTTCTAAGTGGAAAAGACAATGCAATGAGATAGAGAGAGGATAATCTTGCAGGAATGTTCGTTTTCCCATTTTTGGGTTTTCAGGGAAAATCCCTATGTACATGTGAGCCATGCTAATTCTTATGTTTTTCGATATTGTTTGGCATTGTTTTCCATTACACAATTTTTTCAAAATTAGATTCAATTTCTGTACCTTAAGTTCACCCATTCCAATCATCAATGAAAAACAAATCATTGTGTCCAATCTAGAACTCTCGCACCTTATTCGTTCATAATACTCTGCATCTCTCTTTGCACCCGAGACAAAACCTACAAATGTTGTTATACCAAAAAAAACAATATTAGAACATTTATGCACAAGATGATTGATGGTCTCTATGGCAATTTCAACAATAACAACCTGAACTCCATAAATGAGTTCATGAAATATTTCCTGAAAATATTTTTAAAAGGGGTAGAAAATGACACTCACATAGCCCAAACGCATTCCAAGATACATTTTAAGAAAAGGACACAAAAAACAATGCGATCGTGTGGAATGGAAAGTAAAACAAAATCATCGTGGCTATAAAATGTATTGAAATTAGTAGCTAGATATCAATTAACAAAGAAAAACACGTGGTACATGTGATTAGCAAAAATCATTCTAGCAAGAAAAACATCACCCATGGATATGTAATGTAATAAAAACATTGCCTAGGGCTATAACATGTAATGCAACCGTTACCTAGATGTACCTGTGTTCCAACAAAAACATGTTATTGCTCTAAGGATAACTCGATCGAGGTTAAAGTATTCCATATTTATCCGATAGGGTGATGGTAGAGAGGTTGTATCAAGAATATGTTGAGACACAAATACAATGAGGAGTTCAACATGTGGGATACATGAGCGAGTGCCACTTTTACATGAATGGGTAACCACAGTAGCATTTCAATCGGAGGCTTATTTTTACATGTATTATCAACCTCTCATGATGTGTATGTTTCCCATTTCCATACTTTAAATCCACCCTTTCCATCACCATTGAAAATAATTCACCAAGTCCAATCTGAAATGACCACACCTCATTTGTCAAGAATATTCTACCTTGTTCTCTTAAAATGAGACAAAACATATCAATGTGATTATACCAAAAATCGTCCAAAATGAGAACATTCAAGAACAACATGATGGACAATCTCTACGCAATTTTGAAAACTAACATTGTGAACACCAAGAACGAGTTCATGACAAGTTTTCATGGTCCTTGAAATACTTTTAACATGGCGGAGATACCATGACCCTGAAAATAACCTAGACCGTTCCAAAATTCAAGATGTTTCCATTCTTGAAAAAACAAAAAAAAACATTTCCGTTTTGTAATATTTTAGCGCGTGTCCCCCTATACTTTCATATTTTGAAGCTTTTGCATAGTCTAGGGTCCACAATGAGTGAACATTGAGATATGCAACAACTCCCCTATTGAGCGATAGAA